>WNGS01069920.1:0-21383 GCA_020271785.1 Procambarus virginalis | reverse complement strand
CTGCACGTTCTAGGGTGATCGTACTTACATGTTCCATTTGTTCTTCCCGATATCCCATGTTTACAGGTTGCCCATTTGAAATACCAACAGATTTTGGGGCCTTGTTTTGTTTGTGTCCCTTTGCCAGGGACCGCACTCTGCTGCGGCGTCCCCGACACTGTGCTCTGCTCCGGTGCCATCGACACTGCGCTCTGCTCCGGTGCCCGCGACACCGTGCTCTGCTCTGGTGCCCGCACACCATGCTCTGCTCCGGTGCCCGCGACACCGCGCTCTGCTCCGGTGCCCGCGACACCGCGCTCTGCTCAGGGCCCCCAACTCCGTGGTCTGCTCAGGCGCCCCCGACTCCGCGGTCTGCTCAGGCGCCCCCGCTCCACGGTCTGCTCAGGCACCCCCCGACTCTGCGGTCTGCTCAGGGGGACCCGACTCCGCGGTCTTCTCAGGGGACCCCGACTCCCGCTCTGCTCAGTCCCCGACTCCCCGTTCTGCTCCAGCGCCGCTGCCACCGAGCTCTGTACCGCATCTGGTTATATCTTGGTGTCATGTACAGTTTGTTTGAAGACATTAGAAATTGCTATGCAGGCATTTATTAATGATTCTCTGTTTTCGGCGGGAGTTTTATCCAGGATTTCCATCCAGGATCTTCAAAAAAGTTACATCATCCTTTTTGCATAGCCAGTACACAGAGTGGTCACTGGGACCATTTCTCCTTGAATTATTAGTCATGTTGGCACATTTTTTTGTGTATGGCTGCTGAACAGAGTTGGCATTGAAAGCTCTGTTGGTAATCTAACTTCATGTTGCATTCTATGCACGTTTTTATCAAAGGCATTTTTGTTGAACACTTTTGTTCAGTGGTGGTGGTCTTACAAGGTGGGGTGTTGACCGTTGGGGGTTGACCGTGGGTGTTTACCAACTTGAGACAGGCCTGGAGGAGGCAGTAAATGGACGGGCAGTGTTGCTACCACGTGTCGCACTCTTAATTTATTTTGTTCACTTGTTAGATTACATTACTTGCATTTTCCCACTAGTCATCTTACAGTAGAGGCGACTAGTTTCTGTGTCTGGGCACTAGTTACCTGGGTACGTTACACTATTTGAAAGAATACACACACATTGGGTACTGGGGTGGGGCTACCTCCAAATGGCCCTTGTTTACATGCACACAACAGACTTATTTTGTGTATAATTTGTTCACTTGATATTAAGGTATGTTATCTTATTTTTTTTTATAATAGACACAGGTTTTGCATAGAGAGCTTAGCACTATGGGCACTGATTTCTTGATGTTTCAATAGCGAGGGATGTGATTTGATGACGTCTTCGCAACTATCGCCTAAGACCTCCTGGCACCACGAGGGCAGGCGTTGACTACACACGAATTTCACTTATTTTTCCTTGAACACAAACGTCGGATGGTAATCACTATCGTATATTATTTAATATGTTGAGACACACTTTAAAAGTTATCTGACTGTGTTTTGTTCCTGTATCACTGAAATATCCCTAGATATATATTGTTTTCCGCGGAGCTCGCATAGCATGGCCCTTCCCCTCTCACACCCAGAACGAGATGAGGGAAGGGGACGTTCCCTCCATGCTAGATTTGATATTTACCAGGAAGGAGGAAGAAATATTTGACAGTACCTTCCTCCCTTGGGTAAAAGTGACCATGTCTTTTTGGGAATAAAGTATGCAATGCATTATAATCTGGAAAAATATGAAGGTTGATGCAATTGAAAAACCTGACTTTAGGAGAGGACATTATGGCATCCTTAGAAATTTTTTTAGTGAGTATTATTGGACAGACTTGTTGCTAGGCAAGGAAGTGAATGAGATGTATGTCAAGTTTTGTGAAATAGTGATAAAGGCACAAAAAAATTATACCAAAATAGAGAAGCAGAACTAGGAAACAGGATTGGTTCAACAGAAACGCGAGAGGGCCAGAGACCAAAAGACACAAAATGGAATCAATACAGGAAGAGGCCAAACCCCCAAACATACCAGTGATACAAAGATGCGAGAAACAACTACACGGCAGTGAGGAGAGAGGCAGAAAGAAATTTTGAAAAAAGGATTGCAGACAAATAAAACAGAACCAGGTCTATTCTATAAATTCATAAACAACAAATTGCAGGTAAGGATAATATTCAGTGGTTGAAAATGGGAAATAGATTCACGGAAAATGAAAAGGAAATGTGTGAAACATTAAACAAAATTTCCAAAGTGTGTTCGTACAAAATGAAATCTTCAGGGAACCAGATACAATAAGAATTCCAGAGAACAACATAGAGCACATAGAGGTGTCTAGAGACTAAGTGGAAAAAATGCTCAAGGAGCTAAATAAGAACAAAGCAGTTGGTCCAGATGGAGTTTCACCATGGGTTCTGAGAGAATGTGCACCTGAGCTCAGCATTCCTCTTCAACTGATTTTTCAGGCATCCCTGTTACAGGAGTTGTAGCTGATGTGTGGAAAAAGGCTAACATAGTTCCAATCTACAAAAGTGGAAGCAGGGAAGACCCCTTAATTATAGACCGGTATCATTGACAAGTGTAATAGTCAAAATATTGGAAAAAATAATTAAAACTAAATGGGTAGAACACCTGGAGGAAAACGATATAATATCAGACAGACAGTATGGTTTTCGATCTGGAAGATCCTGTGTAATTTTAATTTAATTTTTAATTTAAAATTTATTTTGAAACTTGCTCAGTTTTTATGATCGAGCCACAGAGATTTTACAGGAAAGAGATGGTTGGGTTGACTGCATCTATCTAGACCTAAAAAGGCTTTCGACAGAGTTCCCCATAAGAGGTTGTTCTGGAAACTGGAACATATTGGAGGAGTGACAGGTAAGCTACTACATGGATGAAAAATTTGCTAACTGACAGAAAAATGAGTGCCGTAATCAGAGGTAAGGTATCGGATTGGAGAATGTTACGAGTGGAGTACCACTACTACCGTGTCTATATAAACGATCTACCAGTGGGAATACAGAATTACATGAACATGTTTGCTGATGATGCTAAGATAATAGGGAAGATAAGAAACCTAGATGATTGTCATGCCCTTCAAGAAGACCTGGATAAAATAAGTATATGGAGCAACACTTGACAAATGGAATTAATGTGAATAAATGCCATGTTATGGAATGTGGAATTGGAGAACATAGACCCCACACAACCTATAAATTATGTGAAAAATTATTTAAAGAATTCTGACAAAGAAAGGGATCTAGGGGTGGTTCTAGATAGAAAACTGTCACCTGAAGACCACATTAACCCTTCAATTGCGCATCGCATCATATGATGCTTTGACCGACTTGCAGTAAATTGCGCGTCGCATCATATGATGCGTTGGAGTACTACGCAAGATTTAAACGGCCCGCGGATACACGGGGTTCACCACACCTTCATCAGGGCTCTTGTAAACAGACGCCATTTTTAAAAAAATCGTGGGCCAAACTCCCGGGTGTTAGGGGCCTCAGTATCGAGTAAGCTACCAAGCCTGACGCACGCAGCATGAGCTCACAGCACTGCTGTTCAGCTTGTGACCACAGCATCGCCTAAAAATGCCATAATATACTTGTTCATGCTATTATGTAGCGATAATATTATTACAGAAGACCCCTGACTGTGATAAAACTGACCATGGGTCTGATAATAAGAGGATTGTGATGATATTTAGCGCTGTGCTCCATGGAGGGAGGAGTAATGCTGTGGGAGGGAGGGTGGTGGCGTTATCTGACTGTGTGTGGCCACCTTTTATTGACTGCACTCACCATACCAGCTTAGTGGTTCGCTATGGTGAACACAAATGTAGATACTTATATAACGTGTGTATAGAGGGTATAAACAGCAAGAGTAGGAGGTTGGGAGCCGCCATTTTGGTGAGAGGAGCGTCGTCTGCAGGAATTATCGTGTTGTTTACTGGTGACTACGATGGTCTTTGGGCACCATACCAGTTTACTTGTACAAGTATGGTGAATAAAACCGGTAGATATTTATATATAATGTGTGTATATAGCGTAATAACACCACAAGCAGTATTGTTGGAGGAGAAATATTAGTGCGTCTGGCCTTGAGGGCGGCAGCCATCAGCTGACTGTGAGGTCCTACGTCTTTCTGCCTACTCACCATACAAGAAGTCCTACTCACCATACAAGCTTAGATGTACAGTTATGGTGAACAAAACATGTAAATACTTATATATAACGTCTGTATATAAAAGCAAAAACAGTATGGTGAGTGGAAATGGTGGCAAGTCAGGTGAGGTGAGGGAAGGAGGGAGTGGCAGCCAGTGGCGGGCTGCCACTGCCACTGCCACTCAGCATACCAACTTAGTGGTTCGTTATGGTGAACACGAATGTAGATACTTATATATAGCGTCTGTATATAGTGAATAAAAGCAAAAACAGTATTGTGGGAGGAGAATGTGGGTGAGTCAGATGACTTGAGGGAGGGCGTGAGTGGCTGGCTGGTACACGGCGGTCACTCCTCGTTACTTTTTGATTCATAATAGCAACTTAGTGGTTCGTTATGGTGAACAAAACATGCAGATACTTATATATAACCTGTGTATATAGTGTAACAACCGACAAAGTATTTGTTCACTGTTTGATGAACATAATTGAATCAACAATAAGCACACCATATTTTTGAGTACAGCGATGATTCACTCATTTCATTATATAAATATATCACACTACACACTATTGAATAATATTACAGCAAAAAAACTACGAAAAATCAATCAGAGACATTGAAATAATTAGGCAATTATCTCTTTGTGGCAACTCCGGCCTGACAGCTGGCGATCAACAGACCGCCTGGGACGCATGCTGAGTGAGCGCCTGTTTTGTGCCAGACTTCCCCGCCCTATAGCGGCCAATATATTCAACTTACGATTTTTTTATTATTTTTCCCGTGATCAGTGAACACAAATTAACAGGTTAGGAAGAAAAAATAATTTTTTTTTTGTATGCGCCTGTGGGTGTCAAATGGTATATAGCTATGCGCCATTTAAGGGTTAAGAACATTGTGCGAGGAGCCTATGCTACACTTTCTAACTTCAAAATTGCTTTTAAATACATGGATGGAGAAATACTAAAGAAATTGTTCACGACTTTTATTAGACCAAAGCTGAAATATGCAGCAGTTGTATGGTGCCCATATCTTAAGAAGCACATCAACAAACTGGAAAAGGTCCAACGACATGCCACTAAGTGGCTCCCAGAATTGAAAGACAAGATCTACGAGGAGAGGTTAGAGGCATTAAATATGCAAAAACTAGAAGATAGAAGAAAAAGAGGCGATATGATCACTACGTTCAAAATAGTAACAGGAATCGATAAAATTGATAGGGAAGAATTCCTGAGACCTGGAACTTCAAGAACAAGAGGTCATAGATTTAAACTAATGAAACAAAGCTGCCGGAGAAATATACGAAAATTCACTTTTGTAAACAGAGTGGTAGATGGTTGGAACAAGTTAAGTGAGAAGGTGGTGGAGGCCAAAACCCTCAGTAATTTCAAAGCATTATATGACAAAGAGTGCTGGGGAGACGGGACACCACGAGCGTAGCTCTCATCCTGTAACTACACTTAGGTAATTACACATTTTATACTTTAAACTCAATTAGTATTAAGTTTTAGTCTTTAATGTTTTTCCTGCCCGAAACGCTTTGGGTAATAGTGGCTTTAGGCATTGTATGTACCAGCTCTATAAACCTAGCAATTTTTGTAAAAATCTCTTGAATGTATGTACCTTACCTGAATAAACATTTAATAATTTATTTATAATAAGCAGTACTAGTGCAAGAACTGAACCCTGTGGTACTTCACTTGTGACATTTCTCCAGTCCAATATATTACCACTGATTACTGCCCACATTTTTGTCAGAAAATTTTCCATCCATGTTAGAAGCCTACCTGTCACTCCTCCAATATGTTCTAGAACAACCTCTTGTGTGGAACTCTGTCGAAATCCTTTTTTTAAGTCCTGATAGATGCAGTCAACCCAATTATCTCTTTCCTGTAAAATCTCTGTGGTGCCATCATAGAAGCTGAGTAAATTTGTTACACAGGATCTTCCAGATCGAAAACCATACTGTCTGTCTGTATTATATAGTTTTTTTTCTAGGTGTTCTACCCATTTAGTTTTATATAAAGCCCTGTGCTACTTTGAGACAGTACAAGAAAAAAATCTATCACTGAAATTTGAGTTAAATTGTCTTATATCCAACTTGTAATTACCTAAGTGTAGTTACAGAATGAGAGCTACACTCGTGGTGTCCCGTGTTTCCAGCACTCTTTGTCATATAACGCTTTGAAACTACTGACGGTCTTGGCCTCCACCACCTTCTCACCTAACTTGTTCCAACCGTCTACCACTCTGTTTGCGAAAGTGAATTTTCTTATAATTCTTCGGCATCTGTATTTAGCTAGTTTATATCTATGACCTCTTGTTCTTAAAGTTCCAGGTCTCAGGAAGTCTTCCTTATCGATTTTATCAATTCCTGTTACTATTTTGTATGTAGTGATCATATCACCTCTTTTTTTTTGTCTTCTAGTTTTGGCATATTTAATGCCTCTAACCTCTCCTCGTAGCTCTTGCCCTTCAGTTCTGGGAGCTGTTTTGGTATAATTTTTTTTGTGCCTTTATTATATATTTCACAAAACTTGACATACATCTCATTCACTTCCTTGTCTAGCATGAAATCTGTCGAATTATTCTCACTAAAAAAATTTCTAAGGTGGCCATAATGTCCTCTCCTAAAGTCAGGTTTTTCAACTGCTTCAACCTCCTTATTTTCTTCCAGATTATAACGCATTGCATACTTTATTCTCAAAAAGACATGGTCACTTTATCCAAGGGAGGAAGGTACTGAATGTCAAATATCTCTTCCTCCTTCCTGGTAAATATCAAATCTAGCATGGAGGGAACGTCCCCTTCCCTCATCCTCATAGCTTGTTTAACATGTTGATACAAGAATGTTTCCAGGATGAGGTCCAAAAATCTTCTGTTTTAGCTTCATATGCTTTCCAGTCTGTGGATTTCAAGTTGAAATCACCGACTATCAACAGACATGATCTATCGTTATCCACTCTTGCTATAATCTCTCTCATTATTGTTATAAGACCTTTGCGTTTACTATCTAGCTCCTCCTTTGACCATGTGCTGCTTGGCGGTGGACTATATGCATTTATGATCATTAGTTTATCATCATCATGGCAGATCTCTACTGCTATTATGTCAACTTCTTGTGGATTGGCAGTCACTATTTCTTTCACCTTATGTGTTCTTTCACCAGCACAGCAACGCCACCGCCTTTCCTAATTTTTCTGTCCCGTCTCCAAATTGAGTAGCCCCTTGGGAATATGACCTCATTTAAAATAACATCTTCAAGTTTTGTCTCCGTGAGTGCAACAATGTCTGGTGTCTTCAGCTGTATTACATCACTTAACTCCAGTATCTTCGATCTCACTCCATCTATGTTGGTGTATGCAATCTTCAGGAATTTGTTCCCCCTCTCCTTATTCTTCACTCCCCCTCTCTCTATTGGTTTTGTTGGTTTGCCTTTATGTACCACTTTACTGGTCTGCCTACCCCTATCACTTTGTAGAAAAAAGAATTGATTTCTTTTCATTCCTGCTCTCATTTAAACTTTTTGCCTCTGCGAGGTTCAGTTTCAGCTTCTCTCTGTCTTCTTTTGAAAGATCTCGTCTTAACGACCACAATTTCCCATCCTCATCACTTTGTAATTTTCTGGCATTCCTTAGTACTTCTTCCATCTGTTTGGCACCATTTAGAGTGATCCTCAAAGGTCGATCTTTCCCTTTTACGTATCTGCCTATTCTCCTATAGTCGCATACATTCTCTATGGTTGTAAGACCTTCTACGAGGCCAACAATTTTATCTACTACTTTTGCTTCTTCTACAGCTCTTTCTGACCTAGATGTTATCTACTTTTCTTTGCAACCAAAACTTATCAGTGATTTGCTCCGATCAACTGTGTTTTGCACCAACTTCGGGTTAGATGCCAATTCCTTTCTCACTTCCAGCCTAATGTTTGTTTTATCTTGGTTGCTGCAGTGTTTGACTTCCTTTACTGCTTCTTCAATTTTTTCCTTCTCCTTGGCCACTTGTGCATATGTGAGTTGCATATCTTTCTTGCACTGTTTTATTCCCTGTGTAACTTCCTCCATCTGTGCTGACAAAAGCTGTTTCTCCTGTTGAAATTCCTTACCTAACCTATTGTAGTCATTTATGTTTAAAGTTACTTTAACTTCTTCCAAAGCTATTTTTAAGAGTTTATTTTCTTCTTCCATGGCTTTGCAATTTGTTTCAAATTGATTTTTATCCTTGCACAAGTCTTTCACTATACCCTCAAGACATAAAACTTTCCTATTCAAATGGTCATTACTTTCTTTCAATTTACTAATTATTTCTACATTAGAGTTCACTATAGCTTCTAATTTTACCAACTTCTTATGCAGACTACTAATATCAATGCTTTCTTCATTGAATCCCACAAAATCAAGCTCTATTTTGTTTTTCCTCTTGCCAGTGGCCATCTTGAATGTTCTTCTCTGCACTGGAAACACTAGGGGCAACTTTTTCTCATTTGATTTTTCACTTCCTTTAGCACATTCCTGTAATCTCACCTATTTTTCAAAAGCACTATACCTTTATGTTCTCTGGGACACCACTCACTATCATCAACCTGTACTACAGTACTAAGGATTGTTGAAATATACTGGAGCTCCTCTGATGCAAGTGTTGACCCTAGGGGTGTCACCTTTTGAACCTATTATTGTTGAGAACAAATAAAAATAAAAGTAAGAAAGGGGGAACATGGCTGAAAGAGCAGCGCAAATAAATTAGATCGACAAACGCGGTGTTTAAAATATATATATATATATATATATATATATATATATATATATATATATATATATATATATGTATAACCACTCACATAACCAAATAAAACTCTACAAGGATGGGGATAAACCGTCAACTGATTTAGAAATGGCAAATGAATTTAATAGTTTCTTTTCATCGGTTGGTGCTAATCTTGCCAGTAAAATCCCACAGACTCAGACACATATTAACACATATCTCTCAGGCAGCTATCCAAACTCTCTACTCCTTTCACCAATCAGCCCGGCAGATGTTGTGTCCATCATACACTCTCTAAAAACAAAGGCAGGGAACACCAGTGAAATTCCGTCCATTGTATACAAGAGAGCCTCCCATGCCCTTGCCCCACCCATAGCCCTACTGTTCAACAAATCTATAGAGTGTCACACCTTCCCTGATATCCTCAAAAAAGCAAGAGTAACGCCAGTCCATAAAGGAGGCAATCCGGCGGACATAAACAATTATAGACCAATATCAAATCTACCCATTCTATCAAAAATATTGAAAAAATTATTTACAAACAGCTCTATTCCTACCTCGTAAAATTCGACATACTCAGCCCCTGCCAGTTTGGCTTCAGGTCCCAAAAGAGCACCAACGATGCAATCATTAGTCTCCTTGACGTAATCTACTCAGCACTTGACAAAAATGAGTTTCCGATTGGACTCTTCATTGACCTAAGAAAAGCCTTTGATACTGTTAATCACAACTACCTCTTACTTAAACTCCAGCATTATGGAATCCGAGGCCTTGCCCTTGACTACATCCGATCCTATCTTAGTGACAGACACCAATATGTAACTATCAATGAAACAACTTCTTCCACTCTACCAATTACCGTTGGAGTGCCACAGGGCCTTAGGGACCTTAGGGACCTGTATCTTAGGACCTCTTCTATTTCTTATATATATAAACGATCTGCCTAATGTCTTTAATATTCTCAAACCTATATTGTTTGCTGACGATACTACTCTTATCTATTCAGACCTCAACCCACATACACTAAATAATGTTGTGAATAATGAATTAAAAAAAGTCCACTTATGGATGTCAACTAACAAACTAACATTAAACATCGAAAAGACTTACTACATCTTATTTGGAAGCAAATCATCAAATGCAATTCAGCTACAGATAGACAACATTAACATCAGTAATAAAAATGATGGCAAGTTTCTTGGCCTATTCCTAGACAAGAGACTCAACTTCAGCACCCACATTCAACACATAACTAAGAAAGTCTCTAAGACAGTTGGGATACTCTCCAAAATCAGATATTATGTTCCTAACTCTGCTCTCTTCTCTCTCTATTATGCTCTAATCTACCCCTATCTTAATTATGGTATCTGTGCATGGGGGTCTACCACTGCAAACCACCTTAAGCCCATCATCACCCAGCAAAAATCTGCTATCAGAATAATAGCTAACTCTGCTTTCAGACAACACTCAGCTCCCTTGTTTAAATCCCTAAACTTGCTAAATATTAACTCCCTCCACACATTCTCTTGTGTCAACTACATCTACAAAACCCTGTTCTTAAATGCAAACCATGCTCTGAAACTCTCTCTGGACAGATGTAATAGGACCCATTATCACCACACCAGAAATAAATATCTCTTTGATATCCCCAGGGTCAAACTTAATCTGTGTAAACACTCTATGCAAATTAAGGGACCTAGTCTATGGAACTCACTCCCTAGTGAATTGAAAAACTGTAAAACTTTTGCCTTATTTAAAAACAAAACCAAAAAGTACTTAATTTCATCTTCTTAGTTTCCTACACTGAGCTTTATTTTTTGCTCTGTATCTAGTGTTACCCAATCTCCTAATTCTTATGTATTTAACCCAAACAACCTTATCATTGTGTTCATTGCTGTCTTCTTTATGTGCTAGCCATTTGCTGTATTGTGCCTACCAAATTTTGTCAACTACCATTCAAGCTTTCATTGCAATCAATCCTAGCTACCTAAGTGCTTTATTATACTGTACCTACAATTTTCTCTCATCTTTTTTTTTTCTTCTTTTCTTGCCATGTAACTGTTATCATTTCTTTTTTATAATTTTTGCTAGTATTTACCTACTAAAAATTTTCTTAGATTAAGGACCTGCCCGAAACGCTGCGCGTACTAGTGGCTTTACAAGATTGTAATTACCATATTATATATTCTCACATTCCCAATGTACCTTCTTGTATATGAATAAATAAATAAATAAATAAATAAGTGACGACCGAGCCCATTGATGTCGTCTGCCTTCAGGAGTGCAGAGTTCCCACCAGGTCTCCACCCCCTAAATTACCCTCCTTTGTTGTCTATAACCTTAAATCCAGTCACTCTTGTATTTTGTATGTTAAGAAGTCCCTTCCTCACCAGCTACTCCCAGCCAAGTCAACTGAAGGGCTTCAGTATCATGGTGTGAGGATCTACGTGGGGAACTCTGCCCTCAATATCTTTAACCTGTATGCTCCTAGTGATAAGTTTAATTATACTGACCTTCCTATCTGTATTCAGACTGAGCCTACCATCATTATAGGTGATTATAACGCTAGGCATAGAAATATTGGTAATTCGCAGTTCAGCAATCGTAACGGCAACCAACTGTTGTCGCTATTAGGTAGTCACGATGATGCACAGATTGTGGGTGACCTTGAACCGACGCATATCTACGGAGGTATTCTTGATCTATGTCTCGGTTTCAACGTCTCCCACACCGTCTGTGCCTCGTCAATAGTGCCAGATATGGCGTCTGATCATCTGGCCATATTAGCCACTGTAAGCATTGGCAGCGCTATCCTCCCCGGCGGAGTGTTCAAGCGGAAGAGGCTGGCTGTGCCCATCGATCAACGAGACAATTTTGTTGCTCATGTGTCAGAATGGTACAGTTCATCTGAGCCTTCATCAGTTGAAGATTTTAACAATGAGCTCACAGGTACTATCGAGCAGTTTATAGAATCACTTGATCCATCGTCTAGGCCACGTAACCCAAATTACACTGGTCATAGCACTTATGCTTATTATAATGATTCTAAATTGCATGCACTAAAACGCACTGCCAGAAGAATTGGACTAGCTTATAGAAGGACCCGCACTGCTGAAATGCTTAAGCTCTTTCAAACGGCTCTGGCTGAGGCCAGGGAACGTATGGTAGAGCTGAGGCAGACAGACTGGGAAACTTTTGTCAGTGGTCTCAATTCTCACACGCCACTAAGTCGAGCATGGAAGGATATCAATAAGATCAAAGGGAAAAATGCTGCAGAGATTGCGCACCCTAATCCTCTGCACAGAGCAAATGAGCTTGTTGATGCTTGGGCCACCACCTCCAGCTTTGACAGTCTTCCTCTACTCACACAGAACGAATTGAATAATAAATATGCTGATAGAGCAAGGCTCCTTGACTTCATGCTTCATCAAGAGGATGACTGTGACATGCTTTTTACTGAATACGAACTAGACTCTGCTCTACATAAAGGCAAAGCTACATCACCCGGGGAGGATGGAGTTACTTACGGCATACTGCGTATGCTTCTGCTAGTTCCAGGGAATCCCTTGCTTGAATTGTATAATATGAGCTATGTAACTGGGGAGCTTCCAAAGTCATGGACCAACAGTCTTATTATTCCCATTCCTAAACCAAACCAGCAGAGTGCTTTTCGCCCAATCTCCCTCACTAGTTGTCTCTGTAAGTGTCTTGAGAGGATGGTTCTCAACCGTCTCCTTTACAGAATTAGTAACATGTTGTCTCCCCAGATATATGGCTTTACGCATGGAAAGAGTGTACATCACTGTATTACCACATTCCTCACCCTGCATACTGATAGATCATACACCACTTTCCTAGATCTTAAGTCAGCCTTTGACATTGCTAACCCACTCGTCATTCTGAGCGAACTTGCTAAAATGAATGTTGGAGGATGGCTTTTACGGTGGATAAGAGGCTATCTATCCAACAGGAAGTCATCTGTACTATTCCAAGGGCATAGGAGTGTAACGAGAGATTTTGAACTTGGCACTCCACAGGGAGGTGTCCTCAGTCCTACTCTGTTCAATGTGTTAATCAATGCACTTCTAAACTCAGTAACTAGGAGCCCAAGCGAACACATCATTAGCTATGCGGATGATATACTGATCCACACCAATGGGTATACCAACACCCAAAATGTTCTGAACTCTGTATTGCACACATGTCAGGAACTAGGCTTGGTCATCTCAGTAGAGAAAACAAAGATCCTGAACCGACGCCCACCCAGGCGGGGTGGGGCCGTTCGCAAAATGCAGTTGCATGATGGCTCTCTGCTCGACTATGTAACCAGATACAAATACCTTGGTCTTGAAGTTCCACTGTACCGCAATGTTGTAGCCAGACTGGGTCGCCAATGTAGAGAGAGGCTCCGTGCTCTCAAGGCTGTGGCAGGCTACCATCCAAGCTATGGTGCAAATGTGAGAATTGTCAAAATGATGTATCTCTCATATATTAGGTCTCTGATTGATTATGCTGCACCCATGCTTGCTCTAGTGCCTGAGAGAATGCTTGGAGGGCTGGAAAAGATGCAAAACGAAGCCATGAGGATTATCCTCGGATGCCCCCGTACAACTAAATTACTAAACATGAGGAAGGAACTGAATATTTCATGTGTAAGTGATCGTATCACTGAAATTAATGCTTTAATTGGTATCAAGATGCTTAGGCTAACCCACCCTAACCCCTGCACTGAAGCCCTCCAAGCCTTCTTCCTTGAAGGTCAGCATCCCTCCAAATGGATTACTGTAACTGCCAATGTGCTCAGAATGTATAACTTTCATCACCCCCACCAAGAGCGACAACAACAACACTTTCCTGCCCCATGGGAGATCACTCCTTTCCAAATTACTGTTCCCCCTTTCCCACCCAAGAAGCTGATTAAAGAACAGGCCTTGCTTCGACAAGAAGCAAAGTACAATGCCTTAAGCCAAATTGATGCTTTAGTCAGAGAGCGCTCCCTTTCCCAGATTATTTACACTGATGGATCCTTGCATCAGTCCTATGGTGCAGCTGGAAGTGCAGTTGTTGTGA
The DNA here is from genome assembly GCA_020271785.1 of Procambarus virginalis. Lineage (NCBI taxonomy): Eukaryota > Metazoa > Arthropoda > Malacostraca > Decapoda > Cambaridae > Procambarus > Procambarus virginalis. The sequence continues at coordinate 7,412 of WNGS01069920.1, read as the reverse complement.
CAGGGAGAGATGGTTCCATCTCCCATGAGTGTGGAGCGAGACTAAGTAACTGGGCCTCCACTCTTCAAACAGAATTGGTTGCCATAATCCTTGCACTAGAGCGCGTATATGAATCCAAAGTTGACACGCTAATTGTAAGTGACTCCTTGTCATCCTTGACTGCCCTCAGCTCCCCAAGGCATAACTGTGACGTGCTTATCTCTGAAGCTAGACACAGATATAGTGAAATAATCAATGATGGAGTCAGAGTTTGTCTCCTGTGGATTCCTTCCCATATTGGTCTCCGAATGCATGATAGAACTGATGAGCTAGCCAAGACTTTTGCTCGTAAAGAGGGAATTGATTACCAACTTGGACTGCCTTTCAGCAGCCTGAGGGCAGTAATATCCCAGGAACATCAACTAAATTTCGGAGGCTTGAGGCAAAGTGAAATTCACACCAGTTACTCCATCTATCATCATTCTATTATGCATGAAGAACCGCACGTCTATGGGGCATCCAATAATGTTAGCAGACTTCTAGATGTTACCACTGCTAGGCTTAGGCTCGGCTACAAGTACCTCTGGGAGTTTGTAACATCTGCTGATGTAGATTTGACTAAATGTAAACTCTGTCAGCAGAACTATTCGCATACTTTGCGTCATTATATAATGGAATGTGAAAAAATTGCGGAATTTAGAGATAACACCATCAATAGTGTCCAAGAAATGTGTAAGTACTTCATTCACAATGATGTGCTGCCCGAAATTTTAGCGAAGTATCCAAAATTTGCTTACTGTCGGTAATGCATGCACATGACTGTAAAGCTGCCGCCCAGTTGGGTGGGTGTGCAGCAAGACTAGTAACTGTGTGACTCACCATAGATGTAAAGTGCCTTGTATAGTGACTGTTGTGAGCCTCTTGTAGTGTCACTTGTGACACCTCTTTGTGTCACTTGTGACACAACAGATTCTTGATGTGTGTATTTGTGTGGGTGATTAGATATGTATGTGTATGTATATGTGTATACGTATATATATATGTACATGTATGTATGAGGGTGTGTACATGTGTATACAACATTGATAATTTTGTAACTAGCGTCAAACATTGTTATTTGCTTAGCTAAACGAACTAGAGGGTTCAGTTCCTGAACCGATTATGTGCCTCTGTATCCTTTACACCACCGCCCACGGGATGGGTATGGGGTGCATAATAAAGAAAGAAATTGAGAAATTGTATACTCTGCAGTTTTAATAAATATATATAAATTGCAGTTGTGTAATAAGTGTGCCAATTTGGCATATAAAAATTACCTAAGTTTCTTAATAAAAAATTACTAGCAAATGCGCACTGCACTAAGGTGCTAAATAATAATTTAATATATGAAAATTCCTGAGATTGTTATATAAATTTTACGAAATTCTTACAAAAAAATCTGATTTATCAATTTTTCTGCAATGAAATACAAAAGTAAAAAAACATTATCGTTTAATTATGTTTTGTTTGCAATTTCTTAAATAAAATAACATGGATTAACTTCCATATTTTGTTTCAGTGCATATAGCCTAAAATATATTCAAAAGATGTTTATTTTCTGTTGATTCTTTGAGTATATCCACAGTTTACATAGTTGTATATAATGTATATTTTTGTCACAACTAAAGTATATATACATAACTAGTTGGTCAGTCAAAATGTATATATTTTTGTTATAATATCGTCGCCATTAAGCCGGTATAAAATGACTGTCTGGAGAGATTGAGATTGATGTATATATATGGGCGTAAAATCCAAGCCAAGCAGCAATACAAGAGAAATAAATATTGTGTCCATAATAAGGCTATAAAGAGGCCGACTTTCCTTCACCTGAAAATATTCTCCATCTTTACTAAATATATTTATTATATGTAAGAAAACGGAGCCTCGTATTTTATGGTAAACTTAGGGTGAGAACTACAATTCTATTTTTAATTTTTTTGTTTTAATTAATGGTCGAAGCATATGTTAGTGGCTTTAGGCACTGTATATTATTCCTATGAATCCTCTATTGTTCATGTAACTTATGTGATAGATATATCAACCTGAATGTTAAAAAATTGGGCTGGTTCAAACTTCAGGAAAAATTTGGATTATGGACCTGGCCGAAACGCTACATGCGTGCTAGTAGCTTACAAAAATGTAACAACTTTTGTATATATATATATATATATATATATAATAATATATATATATATATATATATATATATATAATATATATATAATATATATATATATATACAAAAGTTTTACATTTTTGTAAAGCTACTAGCACGCATGTAGCGTTTCGGCCAGGTCCATAATCCATAATAATTTATAAATCTATAAATTATTACATAGAATAAAGTGCTTCACCAATCAATATTATATACCTATAGTCTGTGCTTGAAAAATATTTAAAGAATGTTTTGTAGGAACGGTAACAGAAAACGATGTTTACGTTGGAATGTCTATGGGGCAAACTACGGCAAACAAGATGGTATGGTGTCTACTATAGCAACTATAGGATGGGTATATTGTCCACTACCACCTGTTAGGTGAGTAAGGGGTCCAATACCACCCACAGGATGGGTATGGGGGGGGGTCACATCCACCCGCAGGATGGGTATGGGGATCACATCCAACCATAGAATGGTATGGGGTCCAATAACACCCACTGGATGTGTATGTCGTCCATTGCCGCCCACTGGATGAGTATAGGGTCCAGTATAGGGTCCGTATCGCCCACAGGATTAGTATATAGGGTCCACTGCCGCCCACAGGGTCTGTAGGGGGTCCACTACCGCTCACTATCGCGAGAGTGCACTCCTGGCATTGAACGCACATAGCAGTGGACACCCATAAAATAGTCAGTGATATTCGAATGAATGTTTTAGCTGCTAAAGAAAACAGATTTGAAATTAAATTCCTATGGATACCATCACATGTTGCATCTCAAGGCATGACACTGTTGATATGCTTGCAAAGACAGCCTGTAGAAAACCAGTGGTAGAAATTAATATGGTGTTTCATTAGCAGTGACAAAGAGAATACTTAAACAAATCTAATGAAGATCTCACCGACCTAACAAATTCACAAAGACCTGAAAGTTGTAGTATTAAATATTATGATAGATATCGTGAGGAGACATTCACATATGGGACTAATAGAACAAGAACCCGGCAATGTGATGTTATAGTGGCCAGAATACGCCTGGGATATAGACGTATCTGGCAGCTTTCTCAAAACTCAAATGTCGAGTACCTAAATAAACATTTGATTTGACATTTGATTTGAGTACACAATGTGTCAACTTTGTGAAAGAGAAAAACATGCACTCTCTTGAACATTATAGGTAGAATGTCCCATATTGTCTGACTTTCGCCCTCCTGGGCTGAGGTATGCTGAACTGTGTAATTACTATATGAGTACTGGAACACTTGATGATATATTGGACTTGTATCCAAGATTGACCATGTAATGTATCATTTATACAATGTAGTATGTGATGTAACTATATAACCTGAGCTTGTAAAAGCACCTTAATCACCTTCAGTGATTAAGTGCTTAATTGCACACTAGTTTCTCTGTCAGCTATCTCACCCTGTCAGAGTAAAAGAGACAAATGTATGTGAATGCATGTGTGTGTATATATATGCATGTATATATGTATATGTACGTATATATATGTGTGTGTGTATGTATATGTATGTGTATAAAGTACATATGGAAGCTGATCAGAATTGCATTTCACCTTTGTAAATGCACATTCATGACACTTCGAACACTTTATGTAGGGCATACGTAAATCTGTGTATCTATGTATTTACGTATGTAGGTTAGCTTAGCATTATACGTAAATCTGTGTATCTATGTATTTAGGTATGTAGGTTAGCTTAGCATTTTAAAAGTAACAAATGTTCCGAACCATAATGGAAACAGACCCAACTATGGGATGGGTTAACCCAAGTAACGCGTTTCCAAAAGGGTCGCCCATGTTGGAAAAGACGAACGCCGAAAGAATATTGTTGAAAACATCTTGATGACTTATTAAACCAAAATTATTTATTAATCAGAAGAAAGACAAAAACGCGACCTATCTGTAAAACGTCTACCAGACAAATATTTTAAGTAAAACCGAAGATATTTGTAGTTGTATAAAAGGGCAGTTTTCTTCGCTCGTCGAGCTCGAAAACCGCAGCATTCATCTCGGAACCATGCCTATTTCACGCAGATTCCTTAATAAACGTAAGAGTTTTTATATGTCACAAGAAAGATAGAAATATAAGCTTCATTCTAAATACCTTACCATGGGCATATTTAAATTTAAAGCGAAGATAGGTGTACTTTTATAATAGCCGATCAAGTTCAAGTTCAAGTATGTTTATTGAGATAAGCAAGAAATACATCTCAAAGGGATAGAGTAGCTTAGGCTATTTCTACCCCCCTCTACTTCAAGTCCCTCAAGGGGCGCACAAACTCAGTGAGTACAAATACACAAATAACATTACAAGAATCTCATTTAACATTGCAGGTTAATATAGTAAGTACAGCATATTACAAGAATCCCATTTTACATTGCAGGTTAATATAGTAAGTACAGCATATTACAAGAATCCCATTTAACATTGCAGGTTAATATAGTAAGTACAGCATATTACAAGAATCCCATTTAACATTGCAGGTTAATATAGTAAGTACAGCATATTACAAGAATCCCATTTAACATTGCAGGTTAATATAGTAAGTACAGCATATTACAAGAATCCCATTTAACATTGCAGGTTAATATAGTAAGTACAGCATATTACAAGAATCCCATTTAACATTGCAGGTTAATATAGAAAGTACAGCATATTACAAGAATCCCATTTAACATTGCAGGTTAATATAGCAAGTACAGTATATAATCGTCACACTCTTGGGGCAAACTTCTTGTAGCTCCTAAGTATACTGTCTATCATACCATTATCACACATCCAAACAATTTGATGTGGTACACTATTTAATTCCTTATTTCTATAGTTATCAATAAGTTGACACTCTAATACATAATGTTCTAAGGTGTGGGCGTGCGGCATACTACATAATTTACACTCCTTATCTTTTTCACTGACATCAACACCGTATTGCCAGATATATTTGTATCCTAATCTTAATCTCATGTAAATTGAATCCTTCCAAGTAGACTTTCCTTTACCATAGGTGAAGGACGAATTTGTATTTATTATTGAATAATGCTTAAGTGTGTTACTACTGTCCACCATTGCCATTCTCTTTATCATTTCTTCACCCTCTTGGATCATCTTGATTCTTGTTTTTATTTGTTTCAAGGTTAACTGACATATAACATCAACAAGAGGTTTTTCAGTGGCTCTTTTCGCTATGTCATCAACTACCTCATTCAACAGGATTCCCACATGTGAAGGGATCCACATGAATCTTACTTTATACCCAGTTTTTTCTAATTTCTTAACATTCTCTCTACACTCTATCACAATATTCTGATATACTGGGCGTCTGCTATTTAAAGACTCTAACGCTCCTCTGCTGTCAATAAAGAAGCAAGCATTTTTACCACATTTGACTACTTCCTGTAATCCTGCTAATACTCCTTGGAGTTCAGCCTGCGTTGAAGAGACATTGTCAGTTAAGCGGCGTCCAATAACAGTATCTACAGTGCCGATGTCAGTGTACTCCCTGATCAAGACTCCACATCCTGCCTTCCCATCCCTAGCTACTGACCCATCACAATATACATGTAGAGTGTTTTCTGTGGGCAGTTTTCTAATTATACAATCATATGTCGCCCTCAGCTCTCCTATTTCATACATACTTTTTTTCTTTTGCAAGGGAGTAATTACTACATCTACATTACAATCCTCCCATGGTGGTGTGAATTTTCTCTTGGGCACAGCAATACACTCTGTAATAACATCATACTTTATAACATTAGAACATAAGTTATTCATATATACTCTCTTCTTCATCATACACTGTTCACTACTTCCCACCTTTTGAACCGAGAGGATTAATTCATTAGCTCCCCCACCTCTCATTAATCTAATGGCAGAGGCTACATTTATCTCTGAAATTCTATCCCCAATACTCTGCAGATTCAACTCCATCCTCATTATCTCAATCATAGCATTTCTTGGGCATCCTAAGATAATTCTCATGGCTTCATTTTGTACCTTCTCCAACTTGCCCATCCTACCTTTACCAAAACAAGAAATGACAGGTGCAGCATAATCAATAAGAGATCTTACAGTACTCAAGTATATCATTCGTAGCACAGGGACTTCCACTCCCTTTCCACAGCATGCCAAGGCCTTCAGAGGTTGTAATCTCTTCCGACATTGACCCAACAGTCTGTTCATCTCAGCTTCCAAACTCTCATGGGTATATCCAACATATATGCCTAAATATTTATATATATTAACTCTCTATATTTTTACCGTTTATTTTCAATATAATGGGCCTCCGACTTCTACATTCAAACTTAGTTTTGTTTTCATTAACCACCAGTCCCATATGGTGACACAGGTATCCGAAATTGTCCAACACTGTTTGAACCTTTGAAATATCTTTGCCCTGAAACAAAATATCATCGGCATATATGATTGGAGTTACCCCATTTGAGTATCTCTCAGATGCTATCTTATTCATTAGTACATTAAACAGGGTGGGACTCAACACTCCTCCCTGAGGTGTGCCGAGTTCAAAAGACCTCACACCTGACATACAACCTTGATACCACACCTGAGCCTTCCTTTCGTAAAGATAATCCCCTATCCAGCGCAATAATCTCCCTTTAACACCAAGACCAGCTAATTCATATAAAATAACCTCTTTGTTGGCTTTATCAAAAGCTCCTTGTAAATCAATAAAAATTCTATAATAATCATTTTCATTAGCTAGACATTTAATAATACAATCAGAGGTACTTTTTCCTTTGAGGAACCCGAACAAATTACTAGACAGCTGATCACTATTATATATAAAAGTCTATTTAAAATGATCCTCTCCATCATTTTACAAAAACACGAGGTTAAAGACACAGGTCTGTACTCTCCATTGGCTTTAGGGATAGGGATGATCATAGCTTTTTCCATTTACTTGGAATACTGCCCTCTTTATAACTAATATTAAAGAGGTCTAAAAGTGGGCTTTTCGTCATAATGGCAAGTTCATTAAGTATTTCATAAGTTACTCCATCCTCCCCAGGGGCGGTAGATTTCCCAACTTTAATCGCCGTTATTAGTTCTTCTCTGGTAATACCTGTGCAAGTGACATCACCACTGTTACCTGCTGTAAGTATAAAATCCATTCTTAGATCTTTCAAGAATCTAATGGACTCTCTCGTTACAGCGGTAATGAACTAAGTTTGGCAGCTTCCGCCCATTTTTTTTA
>WNGS01069908.1:0-22863 GCA_020271785.1 Procambarus virginalis | reverse complement strand
ATCAGGGGGTTGAAAGAAACTTTTGCCATTTGTTTCCGCCTCCGCCGGGGATCAAACCCGGACCCTTAAGTCTACGAGCTCCGACTGCTGTCCACTCAGCCGTCAGGCCCCATGATATTGGTTGAACTACGAGGAACTTCTGAATAATAGGATAAAATACTAATGATGGGATGGATGATTCAACTCGAAGACAAATGAGAGTATAAAAAAATAGATATAGCAACGAGCTTTAATCAGAGAATATATAAGTAGAATATCATCGCCGGCATATGTGACACTAATATGATTTGTTCCACCACCTACAAGAGACCAGCATTAGAGAATGCAACTCTAGTGTTGAGTTGTTGCTAAAACACGTATAAAGCTACAGTTCGACCCTCAGATACAACTGGGCGAGTACAACAGCAGGTCCCAGGATCTACAGCTCGACCCTCAGATACAACTGGGCGAGTACAACAGCAGGGCCCAGGAGCTACAGTTTGACCCTCAGATACAACTGGGCGAGTACAACAGCAGGTCCCAGGAGCTACAGCTCGACCCTAAGGTACAACTGGGCAAGTACAACAGCAGGTCCCAGGAGCTACAGCTCGACCCTCAGATACAACTGGGCAAGTACAACAGCAGGTCCCAGGAGCTACAGCTCGACCCTCAGATACAACTGGGCAAGTACAACAGCAGGTCCCAGGAGCTACAGCTCGACGCTAAGGTACAACTGGGCAAGTACAACGCAGGGCCCAGGAGCTACAGTTCGACCCTCATATACAACTGGGCGAGTACAACTGCAGGGCCCAGGAGCTACAGCTCGACCCTCAGATACAACTGGGCAAGTGCAACATCAGGTCCCAGGAGCTACAGCTCGACCCTCAGGTACAACTGGCGAGTACAACAGCAGGGCCCAGGAGCTACAGCTCGACCCTCATATACAACTGGGCGAGTACAACAGCAGGGCCCAGGAGCTACAGCTCGACCTCATATACAACTGGGCGGTACAACAGCAGGGCCCAGGAGCTACAGCTCGACCCTCAGATACAACTGGGCAAGTGCAACATCAGGGCCCAGGAGCTACAGCTCGACCCTCCTGTCAACCCTCAGTACAACTCAGGCCGAGTACAACAGCTCGGCCCTCAGCTACAACTGCGGAACAAGCTCGAACCCCCGACTCATATACAACTGGGCGAGTGCAACATCAGGGCCCAGGAGCTACAGTTCGACCCTCAGATACACTGGGCAAGTGCAACATCAGGGCCCAGGAGCTACAGCTCGACCCTCAGATACAACTGGGCAAGTGCAACATCAGGCCCAGGAGCTACAGCTCACCCTCAGATACAACTGGGCAAGTGCAACAGCAGGGCCCAGGAGCTACAGCTTGACCCTCAGATACAACTGGGCAGTGCAACATCAGGGCCCAGGAGCTACAGTTCGATCCCTCAGATACAACTGGCAAGTGCAACATCAGGGCCCAGGAGCTACAGTTCGACCTCAGATACAACTGGGCAAGTGCAACATCAGGGCCCAGGAGCTACAGCACGACCCTCAGATACAACTGGGCAAGTGCAACATCAGGGCCAGGAGCTACAGTTCGACCCTCAGATACAACTGGGCAAGTACAACATCAGGGCCCAGGAGCTACAGTTCGACCCTCAGATACAACTGGGGAGTGCAACATCAGGGCCAGGAGCTAGATCTCGGCCTTCAGGACAACTGGGCGAGTAAGAATCAACACATTATGCCTCACATTAACGAATGTAAACAAACTTAAACCAACAATTGTTAAAACACTAAAGTCTTAAGAGTATACTACCCCATTATAAAGCCTTAAGAGTATACTACCATATTACAAAGTCTTAAGAGTATACTACCCCATTAAAAAGCCTTAAGAGTATACTACCCCATTACAAAGCCTTAAGAGTATACTACCCCATTATAAAGCCTTAAGAGTATATTACCCCATTATAAAGCCTTAAGAGTATACTACCCCATTATAAAGCCTTAAGAGTATACTACCCCATTATAAAGCCTTAAGAGTATACTACCCCAATGTAAAGTCTTAAGAGTATACTACCCCATTACAAAGCCTTAAGAGTATACTACCCCATTACAAAGCCTTAAGAGTATACTACCCCATTATAAAGCCTTACGAGTATACTACCACATTACAAAGCTTTAAGAGTATACTACCCCATTACAAAGCCTTAAGAGTATACTACCCCATTGTAAAGCCTTAAGAGTATACTACCCCATTACAAAGCCTTAAGAGTATACTACCCCATTATAAAGCCTTAAGAGTATACTACCCCATTACAAAGCCTTAAGAGTATACTACCCCATTACAAAGTCTTAAGAGTATACTACCCCATTACAAAGCCTTAAGAGTATACTACCCCATTACAAAGCCTTAAGAGTATACTACCCCATTACAAAGCCTTAAGAGTATACTACCACATTACAAAGCCTTAAGAGTATACTACCCCATTACAAAGCCTTAAGAGTATACTACCCCATTATAAAGCCTTAAGAGTATACTACCACATTACAAAGCTTTAAGAGTATACTACCCCATTACAAAGCCTTAAGAGTATACTACCCCATTATAAAGCCTTAAGAGTATACTATCCCATTACAAAGCCTTAAGAGTATACTACCCCATTATAAAGCCTTAAGAGTATACTACCCCATTACAAAGCCTTAAGAGTATACTACCCCATTACAAAGTCTTAAGAGTATACTACCCCATTACAAAGCCTTAAGAGTATACTACCCCATTACAAAGCCTTAAGAGTATACTACCCCATTACAAAGCCTTAAGAGTATACTACCACATTACAAAGCCTTAAGAGTATACTACCCCATTACAAAGCCTTAAGAGTATACTACCCCATTATAAAGCCTTAAGAGTATACTACCACATTACAAAGCTTTAAGAGTATACTACCCCATTACAAAGCCTTAAGAGTATACTACCCCATTATAAAGCCTTAAGAGTATACTATCCCATTACAAAGCCTTAAGAGTATACTACCCCATTATAAAGCCTTAAGAGTATACTACCCCATTACAAAGCCTTAAGAGTATACTACCCCATTACAAAGTCTTAAGAGTATACTACCCCATTACAAAGCCTTAAGAGTATACTACCCCATTACAAAGCCTTAAGAGTATACTACCCCATTGCAAAGCCTTAAGAGTATACTACCACATTACAAAGCCTTAAGAGTATACTACCCCATTACAAAGCCTTAAGAGTATACTACCCCATTACAAAGCCTTAAGAGTATACTACCACATTACAAAGCCTTAAGAGTATACTACCCCATTACAAAGCCTCAAGAGTATACTACCACATTACAAAGTTTTAAGAGTATACTACCCCATTACAAAGCCTTAAGAGTATACTACCCCAATACAAAGTCTTAAGAGTATACTACCCCATTACAAAGCCTTAAGAGTATACTACCCCAATACAAAGTCTTAAGAGTATACTACCACATTACAAAGCTTTAAGAGTATACTATCCCCATTACAAAGCCTTAGGAGTGTACTACCCCATTACAAAGTCTTAGGAGTATACTACCCCATTACAAAGCCTTAGGAGTATACTACCCCATTACAAAGCCTTAGGAGTATACTACTCCCATTACAAAGCCTTAGGAGTATACTACTCCCATTACAAAGCCTTAGGAGTATACTACCCCATTACAAAGCCTTAGGAGTATACTACCCCATTAAACACTGAGAGAAGGGAAATAATGCAGGTAACTTGCCTGCCAGGAACATGGCCGTAAGCCCCAGCAGTGAGAGAACTCCCATGTGAACCATGTCTGCGTCCTCTGCTGCTGTGGGAGGAAAAGGTCAGCACTGCTGCTGTGGTGGGCGGCAGAGGTCACTGTTGCTGTGGATGGAAGACGTCGCTGTATTTTATTATTGCTAAACACTAAATATATGTACAAAATCTTGCACACGCCCTAATAAAATTAATAAAATTAAAAGCTGTCACAAGACAGTATGGTATACACGCACGTACAACAGAGACAATGTCCCAGCACGAGGGGGACACTTTACACAACAACGCTCAACAGTTCAGTAAAAGGTCATTCCTCGGACGGTGCTTAAGGTAAGGCTTACTTAACTATGTTGTGGTGATGAGCACCAAGATCACTATGATGGGTGGATGATGATGAAGCACCATGATCACTATGATGGGTGGATGGTGATGAGCACCAAGATCACTATGATGGGTGGATGATGATGAAGCACCATGATCACTATGATGGGTGGATGGTGATGAAGCACCAAGATCACTATGATGGGTGGATGGTGATGAAGCACCAAGATCACTATGATGGGTGGATGATGATGAAGCACCATGATCACTATGATGGGTGGATGGTGATGAGCACCAAGATCACTATGATGGGTGGATGATGATGAAGCACCATGATCACTATGATGGGTGGATGATGATGAAGCACCATGATCACTATGATGGGTGGATGATGATGAAGCACCAAGATCACTATGATTGGTGGATGGTGATGATGCACTAAGATCACTATGATGGGTGGATGGTGATGAAGCACCAAGATCACTATGATTGGTGGATGGTGATGATGCACTAAGATCACTATGATGGGTGGATGATGATGAAGCACCAAGTTCACTATGATGGGTGGATGGTGATGAAGCACCAACATCACTATGATGGGTGGATGGTGATGAAGCACCAAGATCACTATGATGGGTGGATGGTGATGAAGCACCAAGATCACTATGATGGGTGGATGGTGATGAAGCACCAACATCACTATGATGGGTGGATGGTGATGAAGCACCAAGATCACTATGATGGGTGGATGGTGATGAAGCACCAAGATCACTATGATGGGTGGATGGTGATGAAGCACCCAGACAACTATGATGGGTAGATGATGACGAAGCACCAAATCAAAGTGTATTCACCGATCACCCAACAAACCTGGCGTGGGTATTGTCGTCTGGGGCGCCGGGTGCTGATTGTGATGCGGTGCCCTGGTGTGTGTGTGGCGTGGTGCCCCGTCAGCGTGTGGGGCATGGTGCCCCGTCGGCGTGTGGAGTAGGGCTCTGCTGTGATTAGCCCAACAGCCACGCCCACTCTGCCTCCAAACCCCGCCCTTTCCCATCTTCAACTTCACTGATTGGTTGTAGCTGCCTTCAGCATTAGGCTATTGTACAACACTTACGCATCCTGTGAACCCTAGCAATAAAGGAATACAGTTATCCCCAAATAAATATTTATCGAGGACGTACTCAAATGAGAAAGTGTTAAAAATTGACTTTTTGAAGTTTGTCCCAATTTCAACATAAATTGCAATGATGAACTTATGATTCTTGAACACCTCTCAAATGATTTGCAACTGATTATGTTCGAAAATATTGTCAAAAAGTGTTTTCTCACTTCCTGTGTTCGAAGTGAACGTCTCAAAAATATTTCACTCCCGAAGATTTTTAATTAAAATCTGTGCAGGCTTCCTCTTGAGGCAAAAAGCAATGCCTTAAGCCAAACTGATATCCTAGCACTTCCTCTCTCAAACCATATACACCAATGGGTCCGTTCACCACCCTCTTCCCCCCAAACTATGCTGCTGGAACTACAGTTGTCTTAGCAGCTGCAGTTCCTTAATTGCGCTTAATTAAAAAAGACAAAACTGTATCATGCTTGTGTCTGAATATGTAAATAGATACAATAATTATCACTAGCCATTCCATTTATCATTATTCAATCATGCAAAAAGTCATATGTCAATAGATTATTCAATAAAATTAACAAACTTACAGATGTAGATACTTATCGGTTTTTGCTCAGTTACAAGTATATGTGGAAGTTTGCACCATCTGCGGATGCATATTTTGCCTAATGTAAACTCTGACAAGAAAATATTTCGCACACTCTGCAGCACTGTCCTGGAATACGAATAAATTAAAGAAATTTGAGAACTTGATGAGTTATGAATGCATAATTGATAAATACAGTATATATATATATATATATATATATATATATATATATATATATATATATATTATATATATATATATATATATATATATATATATATATATATATATACACACACAACTTATGACTGAACTGCATTGGCTCTTATACCTGCATTTGGGTGAGGTGATGTAATACAATAGTGGGGTGAAAAACAAATTTTCAACAAAACACAGAACACGGAACAATGGGTATAGATTTGTAACTGCAGAAGGCCTATTGGCCCATATTTCTTGATGCTTCTATATTGGAGCGGAGTCTTGAAGTGGGCAGAATATAGTTGTGCGTTAATTGGCTGTTGATTGCTGGTGTTGACTTCTTGATGTGTAGTGCCTCGCAGATGTCAAGCCGCCTGCTGTCGCTGTATCTATCAATGATTTCTCTGTTGTTTGCTAAGATTTCTCTGGTGATGGTTTGGTTGTGGGAAGAGATTATATGTACCTTAATGGAGCCCTGTTGCTTATGCATCGTTAAACGCCTGGAAAGAGATGTTGTTGTCTTGCCTATATACTGAGTTTTTTGAGGCTTACAGTCCCCAAGAGGGCATTTGAAGGCATAGACGACGTTGGTCTCTTTTAGAGCGTTCTGCTCCGTGTCTGGAGAGTTTCTCATGAGTAGGCTGGCCGTTTTCTTGGTTTTATAGTAAATCGTCAGTTGTATCTTCTGATTTTTGTCTGTAGGGATAACATTTCTATTAACAATATCTTTCAGGACCCTTTCCTCCGTTTTATGAGCTGTGGAGAAGACGTTCCTGTAAAATAGTCTAATAGGGGGTACAGGTGTTGTATTAGTTGTCTCTTCAGAGGTTGCATGGCGTTTCACTTTCCTTCTTATGATGTCTTCAATGAAACCATTGGAGAAGCCGTTGTTGACTAGGACCTGCCTTACCCTACAGAGTTCTTCGTCGACCTGCTTCCATTCTGAGCTGTGGCTGAGGGCACGGTCGACATAAGCATTAACAACACTCCTCTTGTACCTGTCTGGGCAGTCACTGTTGGCATTTAGGCACATTCCTATGTTTGTTTCCTTAGTGTAGACTGCAGTGAGGAAACCTCCGCTCCTTTCCACGACTGTTACATCTAGAAAGGGCAGTTTCCTATCTTTCTCCATCTCGTAAATGAAACGCAACACAGAATTCTGCTCAAACGCCTTTTTTTAGCTCCTGCAGATGTCTGACATCAGGTACCTGTGTAAAAATGCCGTCAACATACCTGCAGTATATGGCCGGTTTCAAGTTCAAGTCGACTAAGACTTTTTCTCGATAGTACCCATGTAGAAGTTCGCAAACAGGACACCTAGGGGAGAACCCATGGCGACCCCATCTACTTGCTTATACATGTGCCCATCCGGGCTCAAGAAGGGTGCCTCTTTAGTACAAGCTTGGAGTAGTTTCCTCAGGATATTTTCTGGTATGTCAAGAGGAGTACAGGCCGGATCACGATACACTCGGTCCACTATCATTCTGATTGTTTCATCCACAGGTACGTTGGTAAACAGTGATTCTACGTCCAGCGAGGCTCTTATCCCTGTGGCCCGTGTTCCCTGCAGTAAGTCAACAAATTCCTTTGGGGACTTCAGGCTGAAGGCCAAGGGACATAAGGAGTCAGTAAGCCGTTGAGTCGTTTCGCCAGTCTGTACGTGGGTGTGGGTATCTGTCTGATGATTGGCCGAAGTGGGTTTCCAGGCTTATGTGTCTTGACATTTCCATACGCATATCCAGGTTTATATTCCCCAATAATTTTTGGCAGGTGGAGTCTGGATTTCTTGGCATTCACAGTTTCAATAATTTGTTGACCTTTGCTTTCAATTCGGCTGTAGTGTCCTTCGTTACCCTTTGGAATTTAGTTTGGTCAGAGAGTATGAGGTTCATTTTCGCCAGATATTCGTCTTTCTTAAGGATGACGTATATTGGCGACTTGTCGCCTTTCCTGACAACTATCTCCTTGTTCTCACGAAGGCTCTTAGCTGCCGCTTTGAGCTCGGGGGTCAGTATGGTGCTTCTGTAGTTGCCTCGATTCTCTCCTCCTTCTGCAATAAGTTCTGCTTGTAAGGTGTCTTTGATGGTGACCTTGGTCACCACCAAAGATATATATATATATATATATATATATATATATATATATATATATATATATATATATATATATATATATATATAAACTAGTAGTTCACCAAAAAGTTAATTATTTTTCATTCAATTCCTGAAATTATTGAGACTAACCTTTCGACCACCTCCCACAGGATGGATATGGGAGGATGCCCCACCACCCACAGGATGGGTATGGGGTCCACTATCACCACCCACAGGATGGGTATATACTTGGATGGGGTAAATTGAGCCATTTACAGATAAATCTAAGCTCACTCTGTATGATATGGCAACCTATCTTATTACAATGAATAAATTACCTGAAATCCTTGCACTGTATCCACATTTCGCTTCCAGTAGATGAACGACATATGAGATTCAGAAACAAGTAGTGTATTGTGAGGACTAATAATAAACAGAAGCTCCCCTATGACTCTGTAATATCCCCATTGGTCAAACTATTATGTATTAGCGATAAGACCTACCATTAATGTATGATGACTTACTGTAAATATATAGCTCTAGAAATAACACTTTCTCTGTAACTAGCTGACATTGTAACTATAAGGTGTGAAGGATAGATGAAATTGTTTATGTAAAAATCTAAGATGAGGTCTGATAAAGACCTTTTGTGCCCTCTGTAATGCTTTTGCGCTACCGCCTACAGGATGAGTATGGGGTGCACAATAAACTAGCCGCCTTCGGCGGCAACAATAAAAAATCTGGATGGGGGTTCTGGGAACTCTTGACGGGAGACACCTCCCGTTACGCAGGATGCAGTCTCACCTCCACAGATCTCCAGTATCATCTATTGATACTGGTGTTGGCGCAAACGGGCCACCGCTTACGGGTTATTCATGCCCGTGCCACCTTTTGGGGGGCATAATCTTAATCAATCAAATGGGAACTCTTCTACAACCGAAGCCTACCACTATCATCACCACAACCACCACGATCACAACTAAAGTTACCAGTATCAATCATTTACACTCTTTTTACATTCCATAGTATTCTTTGACTTCCCAAGACACTCTGGCACTCCTGTCTTCTGTGCGTCAGTTGCCATACGAAGTAGCTGGTAACTTACCGCCCTGTGACCTGCTATAATAACTTATCCACTGATGATGTCAGAAACTTACCACTCTTGTGACATGTCAATAATTTACCACATTGTAACATGTCATGATAACTTAACGACTTATAACTTGCCACCGTGTGACTTGGTATAATAACTTTCCACCTTAGGACTAACGGCCATGATAACTTACCTCTTGGGACTTGTCACTAAACGCGTGCAACTCAGTTTATTCAACACGCAGACGACCCCAGGAACGGCCATACATTACTAATTTGACTGTAGCTGTATTCTTAAATATTTATTAAATTTATTTTGGGTTCTCAACACTATCTTAAATGTTAGAGGCGAGAAAAGTATGTCTGCATATGATGAGTCACAATAACGGGGCTGAAGAAATGTTGACCAAACCACACACTAGAAGATGAAGAAACGACGACGTTTCGGTCCGTCCTGGACCATTATCAAGTCGATTGCAAAGTATCAGTGAAACGTCATCGTCTCTTCATCTTCTTGTGTGTGCTCTGGTCAACAGGTATGTTTGGTCTTAATATTAGTCTTGGGACTTAGTAAGTATATCTTGCCTAAATATTAGGAACGAGGCGGTCTTGATATGATGAGCGAGCAAGATATATCACACAATAATGTGAATACCGAGCTAGGTATTTATTATATAATATACATTGGTATATAATTTATTCTAATATAATATAAATACATTGGTATGTATATCCTGCCTTAAGGGTATATTTAAGGGTGAGCGTAGTGATGCTCACAATGTTGTGTCTGCAGCTGTTCTAGCTCACAGGCGCCATGGACTAGATGACGCTCAATGTTTTCCAACAACAACCACTCACATTACAGTGTTTGGACTGATCGAGCTGTGCAAGGCTTCAGGACGACAATGTAACACGGGAAGGGGTTCTCTACCTTCTACTACCCCCCTTTTACTCTCTTTGTACCCGTATTCTTACTTTAGTTCTTTACCAAGGGACCCCAAGACTTTTACTGGAGCTGACTCCACGCCACGTGGTCTCAAGACGATTTACCGACTTGAGATTCTACAACCCGTATGACGTGAAATAGACTTCTAGCAAATTTCTAGGATCTCCTTTCCGCCGCCACCACCAGATCATTAACATGGATGAGCAATGATCGAGATCTGGATCGATCACGCTAAGCAATCAACCTTGGGGCTTGATTCCCCACTAGTAATATCTACCCCTTGGATCTTACGTGTGTGGTTAATTAAAATCAACAGGAGTAATAATCCTGATTTGGTGTTAGAATCGGCGTCCAATTCAACTCGACCACGTGGGGACCACGTGAAAAGGACAATTTCACAAAAACACAAAAGAAAAATGGAAATAATAAAAATGCACATTAAGCTAGTTAATTTATTCAAAAACTAAGCAAGATCTAAATAGTTGGCACTCCCTAACCTGAACACTCCCTGACTGAATATTTAACGGCAATGAGTTGACTATTCCTAAGAAACTCCAAGCAACTTTTACCTTCTATAGGCAGCTAGATGTTGTGTTGCCTTGGGGAAGAGGTGAGATGGGGGGACCTCTCCCAGCTGCTTCTGAAACCACACTGATCTCCTGCTCAGCTAGCCCTACACAGACCAGAGCAGTGTATCCTTCCGCATCGTCTAAGTTACTTACAAGGCTTAAGTTATAACTATTAACCTCTGTCGTACTGAATTATCCAGATTGATTGACTATTGTAACTGAAATTAAATTACTTAAGCATCTTAAGACAAGTTATTCCCAATTACCAAATAGCTATTTGACCTTTGAGAAAAATAGAGGACATGGCAACTGGTGACCTATGACCGCTCTAGGTCACTCCGCAATAAAGTAGTCCTGACCTGTGACATCACTGAAGGTGACTTAAAACTCATTCTCCTAATAATTAATATACTCTTGATATTATAAACAGTAATACTATACAATACAATTTGAATGCAAAATGACTGAAGGTTAATTTCTCTAAATAAGTAAATACTATCGAATGATTCATTATACGAACAAAGGGGACCGGTTATTATTTTCACCGCGGATTCCCTGGGGGATGCTCCCGGGGTCACCACGCGGGTCCAGCTTCCCATTTTCCCTTGTGTAGATAACCATTCTGGATAATTTTTACAACAAGCCTAGTTTGTTACAACCCCCCCCCCCCGCACAAGCACTTAGTAAACCTTGTTAATTTGTTAAAAATAGTGAGGTTTAGTATCCAAACCTACAACTCAACTCATTGCCACAAACAAAAGCTAACCTAACTAAACAAAAATTTTGACAATCATTAGAGTGTCCAACATCATCATAATAAACATGTTCAAATTCATAAAATTTCTCAGCCGTCAACTGACAGCAATCCTCCAACATCAGGAAACATACATCCTACCCTTACTGACAGCTAAATAACATGTCCCTACTCTAACATCAAAGACTAGCTATTAAAATCTTCTTAGTTCTTCTTCAACCAAAGCATAAAAGTTATATTTTTATATATTATATTATATTATATTTATTGTGGGAGTTTTCTTTTTTTTGCTGTCACGACTGCAATGCGTACGTCGCCAATGTACATGTGGCAGACGCTTCACGAAGCTGTCGGAATTAGCAGAATAGAAAATACGAGAGCAACCGTACAGGGCCTGGGAGCAAGGTCGAGTTAGAGTCCTTGTGGGTCTCTTCTCAGACTAGCCTCACCTGGTCCTGCTCCACGTTGGTCGTTGGAATCTCCTCAATGATGTAACACTTTAAGGGACTCCTAGGGTCCTCATCAAATTTATAGTTTAGTGACTTACAGGCAACTCGGTGTTGAAGACACCTAGAGCTGAAGGCTTGAGTAATATTGGCAGTATTCAGAAGTGGTTCAACGGAAACACCGCATAAAGCTTAACAGTAGTTTATTTACTAACTTAACCACTAATACACAGGGTGCTTGATTTACTTTCGATTGGCGTCAGCAAAGCTATGGTTGCATTAGCGAGACTCTTGACGTCTGGCTAATCGACTCGTATCCACTCGTGGAGAAACACCTAACTTAACACAGTTGACAGCCAATCATTAACACGGCAACCTAACTGCCGGTATGCAAAGGGATCACAAGAGTTCCAACCGGATACTCGGTAATGATGATATGCAATAAACACAATAATAATCACACAATAACTAAATGTGTGGTGTATGTGAAGCTCACATCCACAGACGAGTGAAATGCAGTGATACCACACAGATAACCACGCATACACCGTCGATTCACCTATAACCTGCGACAGGTATAAGAAGGTGAGAACTGTGGTTGATCCCTCAGATCAACACAGACACAATAAAACAATGACAAGATCTTGTACTTACAGATAAGGTACCTTTCCTTACGCACTCACTCAGACTCGTTTATACAAGCACTCGTAGGTGGCCTGATAGCTGGTTTCGCTCGTAGACACGGAGGGTACTCGCATTATCTTGAGATGATTTCGTGAGTAGGGCGTGCTGTATGCTTAACAGACAGACACACGCGCACACACTGGCACTGACGGTGCGTGAGGTGGTGACGTCACGTAGGAGTGAGGGCGGCGGCGGCGGCTGCTGGCAGCAGCTCGCGGCGGGCGCTCGAGGTACTGAGGTACACGCTCAGGCTGAGTGGCGGCTGGCGGCTGCTGTGGTACACCATGCAGGTACACTTGTGGTAAGGTCACACACACAGGTTACTTAGGCGGCGGCACTGCCTTAGTTCACTCTAAGTCACTCACGACGATCTTTGTCACCAGGGGTTACCTGATACCAGTCTGTTTCGCTCTGGAGATTTGTCACTTTAGGCTTCTAAACCATATATTCCCACTCGTGATTCTGGCGAGTGTGTGGTATATCGCAAAGAAGCTGAGTTAACTTGACGGTGAGGGATAGACGGTGATCAGTCTATTGGCCGGTAGAACAGAACACGTCCTCTGGGTATGGTCGCTCTCACGTGAATGAGTTTGCAAGGGTGCCGGGCATCTCGTGGCACACAACACAAAAGAAGTTACAATTTGACCAATAGCATTGCAGCAAATGAACGGGAACCAATCATATTAGCTCGTTCGATGAGCAGTAGCAGGAGTGACGTCATGAACACGTCATAGCTGTTATTCTCCATGCGCCGGTTGAGGTTAACCCCAGAGGTCAGACGCTGCTGGCGCCTTCCCCTCTCACACTCTCCTCCAGGCCATGTACTCACTGACCCTATGGTGGCAAGTATGCTTAGCTCCCTGTATCTACTTCCTGCCTAGACATACGGCGGCCTACGTATTTTAACAGTGTTCCTGGTTAATTAAGTGGGCATTCTGGAGATACCCAACATGCTAGGTCACTATCCAGGATTAAGGGAGATAGGCTTTGTGCACGAAGATCTGTGCACTGCAATGCCATTCAAGTCAGCTGTGGGAGCATCTTGGGAGACATACTCCCACATTTATAATATTAAATTATATATTTATTATATTAAAGTTATATTTATATATATTATAAAAGTTTGCAGTCTCCGTGGTGTAGTGGTAAGACACTCGCCTGGTGTTCCGCGAGCGCTATGTCATGGGTTCGTATCCTGGCCGGGGAGGATTTACTGGGCGCAATTCCTTAACTGTAGCCTCTGTTTAACGCAACAGTAAAATGTGTACTTGGATGAAAAAACGATTCTTCGCGGCGGGGATCGTATTTGAGGGACCTGCCCGAAACGCTACGCGTACTAGTGGCCGTACAAGAATGTAACAACCCTTGTATATATCTCAAAAAAAAAAATATCTTCAGACTGAACTTTCAGTCATCCGGGAGCATACTACTGAACTCTCAAGTTCACATCCGTGTACTATCCACTCCCCAACCAATGTCAACCTCTACATGCTAAGGAACACACCTAATTTTTATTACATGTATCTAAAAATATATAAAAAAAAATTCCTATAACTATATCACAGGTTTCAGCTGACTGTACAGCTAAGTGTTCGCACTCACTAGAAGTGAAAATGTTTATATTGGTCCGCCTCTCCTGTGTTCAAACATTCTGAAAAAAAAACCACAACATAATTTTCCATAACCGTTTGTTCTGGGCTTAGGCAATTACACAGGGGCTTCGATTTTACTTACTGACCAATTTATAGAGTAAAATTTTCATATATCAATATACCAGAATAATGATTTTAAATCTGTTTTTCAACATTTATATAGTATTGTGATTCTAAATCTGTTTTTCAACATTTATAAAGTATTGTGATTCTAAATCTGTTTTTCAACATTTAACCAAAAGTGTCCAGATTTTCTTTACACAGATGTTCAGAGCCAACTTTGTTTATTTGTATCAATTGTTCATATTGAGTAATCGAGAAAAAAAAATCGATGCTGATGGACGCTGAATGTAGTCGCTGACGATGTCGATCTTGCTTCTTCCCATGTGTAGACATCAATACCTGGTCCTCTTGTACTCCCGGTACTTTTGACTGACGACAGAGTGTAGTAGAGCTGAGTGCCAAGTGACAGCTGTAGAATACTGTTACTTCGGCCATTGATCTTGCTCCCGACAGTCCACACGCCTTCAAATCAATCACAGTTCACACGGCAGTCTTGATGTTAAACTTGACGTCGCAGATGACCACAGCAGAGCAGGACTGGATGTACCAACGGTGTCTCGTAACAGGAGTGGTGTCAAGGGTCGTAGAGGCGGGTTTGCTTGTTTGCAGAACAGGTGAATATCGTCTTCCATCATTGCACACGACATCTCAGGCGTTTCTTGATATCACCAGGTTACTAGGCCGTAAACACCAACTGTGTATACCCTCGTACCGCCGACTTTAGGCCAAAGGAGGCAATTTTGCGACCTTCTATTGGCGAGTCCCGGAACTCTGTAGGGAAACCGTACCTTCCGCCTGTGACCGCCTTAGTTCCGCGTTCCTGTTACTTCAGATGACGTGCTCGTTAATCTTCCGGCGAAACTCTTGAGTACTGCTACTTGCTTTCCAGTTTCATGACCTCTCCTCCAACACTGCTGGAATGGCTGCAGTCTTGATGACGCAGCAGGTGGGTAGTGGTGATCTCGAGACAGCTACCCTGGCGTTGCATGGCACCTCCGGTGACTGCTAAATGTGGACAGCTTGCTGGCCCTGACAACCTCGTATAGTGACGTGAGGCGTCGGCCGGGTGACTCTTGGATAGTCACTCATCCCCAAAGTAACTGATGTATGGGTTACTGGGTCTGGTGGGGGGAGGGCTTTGTGTAACGTGCCTCCCCCCTCGGTCTTTACAGACAAGGGTTCACGTGTGGCTGGAACAACTGGGACGGTGTACCAATCAGACCTGGAACAGACAGACACAACACAGCGGAAGCATAGTTATACTCTGGGTTTGGTGGAGGTGGAACCCCAGAGCACGGTAAAAGTTGCTACCCGAGTTAAGTATAGAGATAGTGCACCTCATTGCCTTTACAGGAAAATCTAATGAATACTAAATTATACTAACCAAGGAAGTTACTTTACTGTACAGCGCGAGATCTCGTCACCATAGGGTGGCGAGACTGCACCTGACTACTGATGAGCGATGACAGAGGGTCATCCTCCTCATCCCTGACTCGTCGGTGAAGCCATGAGTCAGCACTGCTGAGTCAGGAACTAGACCCACTGAAGGCAGTTCTAATTCCTCTCTGGCATGATATTGTTTCAATTTATTTACATGAATTGTCCTTTCCACCTGGTCCTCGAATACTCCTTTTATAACAAGATTCACCGGCCCCGCCCTTTTAACTACTCTATATGGTCCTCGCCACCTCGGAGCTAGTTTCCTACTCTGATTGGCGGGCGCAGCCTCATTCACTCTCAATACGAGGCTTCCTTCCTTCAACTCAAGAGGGCGCACTTTCTTGTCATAAAAATGAGCATACCGATTCCGTGCTTTCTTGGACGCTTCAGCTGCAATATTCCATGCATTTCTCATTTTTCCAAGGACCTCTGAAGGATAGTCCTCCCCGTATGCAACATTATGTCTGTTAAGCAGACCTGAGGGGAAATTGCATGAATTACCAGTAAACAAATGAAGTGGTTGGGTGTTAATTGATTGGTGGATGGCAGTATTCAAGGCGAACTGAACATAGGGTAGGTGTTCATCCCAGGTGTATGCGTCATGTTCAGCAAGGATTGCAAGCATATCCTTGACTGAACGATTAGTCCTTTCCGTCATTCCGTTTGCTTGTGGGTGGTAGGCTGTTGTAAACGCCGAAGTTGTCTCTAAAATCTTACAAACTTCTCTAAATATATTCCCATTGAATTCTTGACCCCGGTCAGAGACTAAAACTTTAGGAGGTCCGAATACAGTAACGAACCTACGCAAGAACGCATCTGCAACCGTACGAGAATCCTTCTGAGGTAATGCAACTAGTGTAGTGTACCTAGACAAATGGTCAACTAGCACCAACACGTATCTATTCCCTGAATGACTGTGATGTAAATCAATCAAATCTGCTCCCACCCGGTCTAAAGGTTCACGAATTTCAGGAAATTCCTGAAGTGGGGCTTGTACCTTAAGGGTACCTTTTCTCCTCTGGCAACGATTGCACGACTTCACGAAATTGATTACTTCAGAAAGTAATCCTGGGAAATAAAATAGAGACTTTGCCTTTAAGTGGGTTTTAAAGACCCCCGGATGTCCTGCAATTTTCGATGCATGCGCAAGCTTTAACGCTGATGACCGCAACGCGTCCGGAATAACTAATTGAAATACTGCCCTATCATTCTGGCTATTAACATAATACAGGACGCCCTGTTTCATTTCAAAATCATGAATAGGTAAATTCTTTTTCTTTTTCGGGTATTTCCCTCCTTCTAAATACTCAATAATTTCTTTCCATCTAGGCTCGCTCATCTGGTATTCTCTCATTTTATCTGATGGAATGGTTTCAATATTTTCATTAACTTGAACAGCCGCTATGTTTCGACTTAGCGTATCTGGAACAACATGTGCTGGACCAGGCTTGTACAAAATCTGGAATGAGTGGGCAGAAAGTTCGTGAGACCAGCGTGACATTCGTGGGCATTTTGTTCGCTTCTTAAATATGTGTGTTAACGCTCTATGGTCTGTGTAAATTACGAAGTGCCGCTGAAATAGGTAAGGTTCGAAGTACCTAACTGATTCTACTACTGCCAGTGCCTCCCGATCCGTAGCTGAATAACGAACTTCAGGTCCTTTGACCTTTCTACTAAAATAGGCTACTGGATGGGGTAAATTATCCGCATCTCGCTGAATTAAGCACCCGCCAATAGCTATACCGCTGGCGTCAGTGTGCACCTCCCACTCTTTCTCAAAATCAGGAATAGCCAATACCGGTGTCGTGATTAGTTGGTCTTTCAGTTTGCGATAGGCCTCGTCATGTTCAGATTTCCACACAAACTTCGCATTTTTCTTTGTCAGATCAGTCAGGGGTGCTGAAATGCCAGCGAAACCTTCAATATGACGACGAAAATATCCGGCCGCCCCCAAAAACCTACGCACGTCCTTTGCTGTCCTTGGAGTAGGCATGTCAGCAATGGCGCGGCAAGAATCTGGGTCAGGTCGGATACCGTCTGGGCACACCTGGAACCCCAGAAATTTGAATTTCTGAGCCGCCAGGGTGCTTTCTGAACGTTAAGCTTGAACCCTGCCTGATCTAACAACGTCAAAGTCTCAGTCAAGTCCCGTAGGTGTTCCTCAAACGTCCTGGAATATATCACAACATCATCCAGGTACGCTAAAGAATGCCTACCCAGTACCGGACTGAGGATGTAGTTTATGGCCCTCTGAAATGACGAAGGCGCTGTCTTTAAACCAAACGGCATCCTACGGAATGATAAGTGTGCCTACCATCCGAGAATGCTGTTTTATCCCTATCCTGTTCTGCCACCGGAATCGCCCAATACGCCGATTTCGCGTCAAGAGTTGAGAAATACTTAGAAGCACCAAATTGATCTATAATCTCCTGTATTCGGGGCAACGGATACACATCACCCTTAGTTATTTCGTTCACCTTCCGGTAGTCAACACAGAAACGATAACTACCGTCCGGTTTCCGAACTAGCACAACAGGAGAGAGCCACGGTGACGTACTAGGCTCTATCACGCCCTGTCTCAACATTTTCTGGCACTCCTCCCTGATAACGTTCTTTGCCTGTTCCGGCAACCTCCACTGTCTCGTGTACACAGGCAAATGATCACCAGTTGGAATGGTGTGCTCAATCTTATCAAGGAGACCAATCTGGTCATCCTCTGTCGCAAATAATTTCGGGAATTTTCGCAAAACTCCTCTCAGTGCCTTCCTATCTGCCTGTGTAACATGTTGCAAATCAAGTGCTGAAATTAATTTTCTACTTCTTCCACATTCTGTGCAACATTTCTCGTCTCGTACTGTACTTTGGATGGTATTTAGTATCTAACATGTTTAATGCACTACATTGTGCAGTGACGGTTGGCGTCTCAGCTGACTCATTGTGAAAGATTTCTGTGTCCTCCACCATGGTTCCCTGAGATACCCTATCACCTGCCCTGAAGCGAAAAGTCTTATGTGAAAGATTGACAACTGGAATGAGTGCACCTTTATCGAGCACTACAATTAAGTGATGAGGAATTAATAAGCGATCACATCTCCCAGCAACCTGAAGGGTGGTACCTGGTTGTATGTGACGTCCCACGGCTACTTTAATAAATTTAACAGAATGTGGTGGGCAACTCTGTTTGGTCAATGCATGCAATGCGCATGACCTCTTAACTGTGTCTGGAAGAGACTTAAAAATCAATTTTGGATAGTGCGCATTATATTTCTGCTTCCTCTTAATTGAAGCTACAACTGGGGGATGGTCGATCATCTCCACTGGGTAGGAAGTCTGTCCCAACGCAACCTGCAGTTCCTAGCCCCTTTTTGAGCAGACAAGGAATAATCAAATCGCGACAGAAAATCAGTTCCCATTAAGATGTGACCAGGAAAATCAAGGTTCTCTACGATCGTACATGTGTGAGGCTGCAATCCCCATCAATTTCAAAATTAACTGTACCTTGACCTACGATCTCAATCTTTTCCCCATTGACCGCTGTTAATGTCTTTGCGCAACGTTTAAGACGTGCATACTTAAAATTGCTGAAGGCTGACTTTTAATTACAGTTGCCTGGCTTCCTGTATCAACAAAGCTGTCAATCTTACACCTTCCACTTTCACCTCAAAAGTAGGCCTACCATCACTAGGAGCCTGCTTTCATGCTTTCGTACTAATGATTTTACAATCTCTCTGTATATGTCCGTGCTTCCCACAGGAGTAACACCTCCGCGGATCTCTGTTGGTACCCCGCGCAGGGTGGCTCGAACGTGCAGCTGAGGGCTGCTTCCCGCCTGATGAACCCGCGCTACAGTTACTCAGCTTGTCTCGCCCGCCTTGACTCAACGCCTCTACGTATGGGGACGACTGAGCGCCCGATGTCCCTGTGCGCGTCTGCCTGTCTAAGGCTGTGGCGGCCTGTTGGACTAGGTCTTTATAACTCACAAACGCTCCCTCTGCAAATAAAAACGGCCCATAGCAGAAGGTAACGTTTTGCAGAACAATTGTTTGGCTAATCGCTCTGCCTGACTCGAATCTAACCCCAGTTCCGTAGTGAGGTCGTCAACCCTGCTCTTTAATAGTGTCCCGAAATCCTTGACAGTGCTGCGGTCATCCTCTTAAGTGACTGCAGATAAAAATGAGCCTCATCTTCTGACACCTTTTCCTTGAATCTGTCCCTAATCGCTTGGACAAACTGTGGCCAAGTCGTCAGGTGCTGAAACTCTGACAATCTCGCCAGTGGACCGGCTACGTCCACGCAAGACCCCATAGCGAGAGTAATTTTCAAACTATCCTCTGGGACAGCCTCCAGCATCGAACTAATCTGACAAAGCCAGTCTTCCACTCGGCGGTTGCGTTCCACCTTAATAAGCGGCAACTCCGTACCTCTGAGTGTCGGCAGAGTCATCTGGGAATCAGACTCATAATTCCCGGTTTGTATGACGCGGGGCTACTGGAAGTGGGTGGGCCCTGGGGTTGGGAACTGGGTTGAGGATGGGGTGAGGAATGGTGTGGGTGCCTCGGGTTGGGGGGTGGATGAGGGTGGGGATGGGGGTTGAGGGAAGGTGTGGGTAGCCTCGGGTTGGGGTGTGGATTGAGGGTGGGGATGGGGTTGAGGAATGGTGTGGGTGGCCTCGGGTTGGGGTGTGGATGGTGAGGGTGGGGATGGGTTGAGGAATGGTGGGGTGGCCTGAGGTTGGGGGTGTGGATTGGGGTGGGATGGGGGTTGGAAGGAATGGAGGTTGGGGTTGGTATATGAAATGAGGATGGGGTGGTATAGGAATTGAGGATGGGTTGGTATAGGAGATAGGGTTGAGGTTGTCGTGATGGGTGAGGTGTACCCAGGTATTGTGGTATTGTTCTGTGAGGTAGTTCCTGCTGTTGGTGTGGCGTCGATGTCATGTGTGGGGGAACCCAAGACGGCTCCCCCCACTCTTGGGACGAATCATCCCTAGACTCCCCACTCATGTCAATAATTGTATCTGCACTGGCACGGAAAGATACCCCGGCTGCCCAGTCCCATGCAGAACCCGCGACCCCGTCGCCTCAGTCCCACTGACTCCACCTGTGACGTCAGCTGAGCTACCCGAGCGGTCCCCAGTGGTGTCGGAAGAGGTGCGATCCTCTACACTTCCACTCCCACTGGTCGCCACTGACTGGTCACTGTCTGGGTTAAGCATGTCCTGTGATTGCTGGTGTGCCATGTCTCTTGTAACTACTCTTCATACACCTCTACCCGGACTCACTACAACCGTGAACTTACACAAATAAAAACACAACTCTTTTCCAAGAGAAAACTAACTAAATTCCCAAAGTAGGAAAGACAACGATTAATCGAGAGAATCGCTGAAGTGAATTCGATGAATGAGCGTCTGCCCCGCACTCGTGTCTGACCTTGAAGTAACCCGCAGTTCTATTACTGAAACCTAAGTCCTTTACGTTAAAAAAATTAAAGAATCTAATTCATATAAAACAATTTAAAATGATAAAATAACTAACGCGCAGCACTCGTGATAGATTAATAAAGAATATTTACTGTACTTTAATACTAAACGCACTTGAAGTGAGCAGCGTGGCCACTGATGACTGATGGAGCGGGGCCAGCTGCGCTGAAAAAACTAAGTCCCGCGCTTTTTCGCTTAAACGCTGAAAAATCAAAATTTTTGTTCTGAAGGAAAATAACTAGTTTTACGTTACCAACAGCTCTAGCGATTAATATAGACTCCCAGGACAATATTGTCTTGTCAAAATTTGAATTTTCACCAAAACTGCGTTTTTGTTTTTTACTCAGCTGGACTCTGCCAAATTTTTGCACCCGGAAAAAATTCTATCACCCAAAATATGGTAAAACTCCCTTAATTCGTCAAAAATGGGTTTCTTGTTCTCAGATATAAATACGCTATTATTTAATACTGACGCTGTATACAAAACAATACTGACACATCGGGCGGTTTCAACACTCATCAATTCGAATTTTCATCAAAATCTGAGGTTTTCACCTCAAGTGGACTAATAAAATCACAACACGATTTTCTCGAAAAATAACTAAATTCGGCAAAAATGTAATTATCACTGTTTAATGCTTAAGAACAGAATTACGTCCCTTGCGCGCACTAGAGAGTAATGCTGGCCCCAGAATATACACGAAACATGAGAATTCGAATTTTCGCCAAAATGTACGAATCTAGCCCAAGCTGGACTTAGAAAATTTTCCACCTACGTTTCCACAAAAAAAATTCTAAGTCTAAAAACGTAATTCTACCGTCTTACTGGTAAAACTAGAAACAATATCACTCGCAACGACTGGGGAATCCTAATGACGCCCAGATCATGTACGTGACCCACTAATACAAATTAATTACAGTTAACGACTTTCCAACGTTGACTTAGCCGAAAACTTATCCCAAAATACTTAGAAATATTTCACGAGTTCTATCAAGCACTTACACGAAAATTACTATCCCTTAACAAACTCCTTCACTTAACTATCGTGACCGACCTATAGCCCTAAGTTCAGAGGATTAACTACGCTCTAGAACCAACGCCTCTGACTTAGACTGATACAATAAGGAATAGCAAAACTTAATGTACGCACTTAGCCTAATATACACGAAAATACTGAACACTTAAAAAAAATTTAACCGGGGATTGAATTTAGGGGAAAAAAATTTAATCTCTAGAAAAACGCAATTAAACGGAATTACTTTAAAAATTAATTATACTTAATTAAAGATACACTCGACTTAATACTATAATTGCTCCTACTGGCTCGCCGTCCCGCGCCTAGCCTAGGGGTCTCGACCGTCTAGATTCTAACAGAGCGACACGCAGCTTTCAGCAACAATTAGACTAGAGGCGACTCAACCTCCACTAAGTGTGCGATCACTTAGTCGTTGAATCGTTGCTAGGTAGTTTACTAGTCCGTCCCTCGGAGGCCGCAAGCCCTTCACGGATTTACGTTTTTCCTTAGCGTTTTGGGTCGTCTAACAACGCCCTCGGACCTATCTCCTGGCGTCCCACAGATAAATCCGCCCAGACAGCCCACAAGGAACTGCTGTTGAGAGTATGGTGGCTCCCAAC
>WNGS01069905.1:0-10719 GCA_020271785.1 Procambarus virginalis | reverse complement strand
CC
Organism: Procambarus virginalis; assembly: GCA_020271785.1. Taxonomy (NCBI): domain Eukaryota; kingdom Metazoa; phylum Arthropoda; class Malacostraca; order Decapoda; family Cambaridae; genus Procambarus; species Procambarus virginalis. The sequence continues at coordinate 10,717 of WNGS01069905.1, read as the reverse complement.
AGCTTGCCTGCCAGCTTGCCTGCCAGCTTGCCTGCCAGCTTGCCTGCCAGCTTGCCTGCCAGCTTGCCTCCCAGCCTGCCTGCCAGCTTGCCTGCCAGCTTGCCTGCCAGCTTGCCTGCCAGCTTGCCTCCCAGCTTGCCTGCCAGCTTGCCTGCCAGCTTGCCTCCCAGCTTGCCTGCCAGCTTGCCTCCCAGCTTGCCTCCCAGCTTGCCTCCCAGCTTGCCTCCCAGCTTGCCTGCCAGCTTGCCTGCCAGCTTGCCTGCCAGCTTGCCTGCCAGCTTGCCTCCCAGCTTGCCTCCCAGCTTGCCTGCCAGCTTGCCTGCCAGCTGCCAGCTTGCCTGCCAGCTTGCCTGCCAGCTTGCCTGCCAGCCTGCCTGCCAGCCTGCCTCCCAGCTGCCTCCCAGCTTGCCTGCCAGCTGCCTCCCAGCTTGCCTCCCAGCTTGCCTGCCAGCTTGCCTGCCAGCTTGCCTGCCAGCTTGCCTGCCAGCTTGCCTCCAGCTTGCCTCCCAGCTTGCCTCCCAGCTTGCCTGCCAGCCTGCCTCCCAGCTTGCCTGCCAGCTTGCCTCCCAGCTTGCCTCCCAGCTTGCCTCCCAGCCTGCCTCCCAGCTTGCCTCCCAGCCTGCCTCCCAGCTTGCCTCCCAGCTTGCCTCCCAGCTTGCCTCCCAGCTTGCCTGCCAGCCTGCCTCCCAGCTTGCCTCCCAGCTTGCCTCCCAGCTTGCCTCCCAGCTTGCCTGCCAGCCTGCCTCCCAGCCTGCCTCCCAGCCTGCCTCCCAGCCTGCCTCCCAGCTTGCCTCCCAGCTTGCCTGCCAGCTTGCCTGCCAGCTTGCCTGCCAGCTTGCCTCCCAGCTTGCCTGCCAGCTTGCCTGCCAGCTTGCCTGCCAGCTTGCCTGCCAGCTTGCCTGCCAGCTTGCCTGCCAGCCTGCCTGCCAGCCAGCCTGCCTGCCAGCTGCCTGCCAGCTTGCCTCCCAGCTTGCCTCCCAGCTTGCCTGCCAGCTTGCCTCCCAGCTTGCCTGCCAGCTTGCCTGCCAGCTTGCCTGCCAGCTTGCCTGCCAGCTTGCCTCCCAGCTTGCCTGCCAGCTTGCCTGCCAGCTTGCCTGCCAGCTTGCCTGCCAGCTTGCCTGCCAGCTTGCCTGCCAGCTTGCCTCCCAGCTTGCCTGCCAGCTTGCCTGCCAGCTTGCCTGCCAGCTTGCCTGCCAGCTTGCCTCCCAGCTTGCCTCCCAGCTTGCCTCCCAGCTTGCCTGCCAGCTTGCCTGCCAGCTTGCCTGCCAGCTTGCCTGCAGCCTGCCTGCCAGCTTGCCTCCCAGCTTGCCTGCCAGCTTGCCTGCCAGCTTGCCTGCCAGCTTGCCTGCCAGCTTGCCTGCCAGCTTGCCTGCCAGCTTGCCTGCCAGCTTGCCTGCCAGCTTGCCTCCCAGCTTGCCTGCCCTCTTGCCTGCCAGCTTGCCTGCCAGCTTGCCTGCCAGCTTGCCTCCCAGCCTGCCTGCCAGCTTGCCTGCCAGCTTGCCTCCCAGCTTGCCTGCCAGCTTGCCTGCCAGCTTGCCTGCCAGCTGCCTGCCAGCTGCCTGCCAGCTTGCCTGCCAGCTTGCCTGCCAGCTTGCCTGCCAGCTTGCCTCCAGCTTGCCTGCCAGCTTGCCTGCCAGCTTGCCTGCCAGCTTGCCTGCCAGCTTGCCTCCCAGCTTGCCTCCCAGCTTGCCTCCCAGCTTGCCTGCCAGCTTGCCTGCCAGCTTGCCTGCCAGCTTGCCTGCCAGCTTGCCTGCCAGCTTGCCTCCCAGCTTGCCTGCCAGCTTGCCTGCCAGCCTGCCTCCCAGCTTGCCTCCCAGCTTGCCTGCCAGCTTGCCTGCCAGCCTGCCTCCCAGCTTGCCTCCCAGCTTGCCTGCCAGCTTGCCTGCCAGCTTGCCTGCCAGCTTGCCTGCCAGCTTGCCTGCCAGCTTGCCTGCCAGCTTGCCTGCCAGCTTGCCTGCCAGCTTGCCTGCCAGCTTGCCTGCCAGCCTGCCTGCCAGCTTGCCTGCCAGCTTGCCTGCCAGCTTGCCTGCCAGCTTGCCTCCCAGCTTGCCTGCCAGCTTGCCTGCCAGCTTGCCTCCCAGCTTGCCTCCCAGCTTGCCTCCCAGCTTGCCTCCCAGCCTGCCTCCCAGCTTGCCTGCCAGCTTGCCTGCCAGCTTGCCTGCCAGCTTGCCTGCCAGCTTGCCTCCCAGCCTGCCTCCAGCTTGCCTCCCAGCTTGCCTCCCAGCTTGCCTGCCAGCTTGCCTGCCAGCTTGCCTGCCAGCCTGCCTGCCAGCCTGCCTCCCAGCTTGCCTCCCAGCTTGCCTCCCAGCTTGCCTGCCAGCCTGCCTCCCAGCCTGCCTCCCAGCTTGCCTGCCAGCTTGCCTGCCAGCTTGCCTGCCAGCTTGCCTGCCAGCCTTGCCTGCCAGCCTGCCTCCCAGCTTGCCTCCCAGCTTGCCTCCCAGCTTGCCTCCCAGCCTGCCTCCCAGCCTGCCTCCCAGCTTGCCTCCCAGCTTGCCTCCCAGCTTGCCTCCCAGCTTGCCTGCCAGCTTGCCTGCCAGCCTGCCTCCCAGCTTGCCTCCCAGCTTGCCTGCCAGCCTGCCTCCCAGCCTGCCTCCCAGCTTGCCTCCCAGCTTGCCTGCCAGCCTGCCTCCCAGCTTGCCTGCCAGCCTGCCTCCCAGCTTGCCTCCCAGCTTGCCTCCCAGCTTGCCTCCCAGCTTGCCTCCCAGCCTGCCTCCCAGCCTGCCTCCCAGCCTGCCTCCCAGCTTGCCTGCCAGCCTGCCTCCCAGCCTGCCTCCCAGCTTGCCTCCCAGCTTGCCTCCCAGCTTGCCTCCCAGCTTGCCTCCCAGCTTGCCTGCCAGCTTGCCTGCCAGCTTGCCTCCCAGCTTGCCTCCCAGCTTGCCTCCCAGCTTGCCTCCAGCTTGCCTCCCAGCTTGCCTGCCAGCTTGCCTGCCAGCTTGCCTCCCAGCTTGCCTGCCAGCTTGCCTGCCAGCTTGCCTGCCAGCTTGCCTGCCAGCCTGCCTGCCAGCTTGCCTGCCAGCTTGCCTGCCAGCTTGCCTGCCAGCTTGCCTCCCAGCTTGCCTCCCAGCTTGCCTGCCAGCTTGCCTCCCAGCTTGCCTGCCAGCTTGCCTGCCAGCTTGCCTGCCAGCTTGCCTGCCAGCTTGCCTCCCAGCTTGCCTGCCAGCTTGCCTGCCAGCTTGCCTGCCAGCTTGCCTGCCAGCTTGCCTGCCAGCTTGCCTCCCAGCCTGCCTGCCAGCTTGCCTGCCAGCTTGCCTGCCAGCTTGCCTGCCAGCTTGCCTCCCAGCTTGCCTCCCAGCTTGCCTGCCAGCTTGCCTGCCAGCTTGCCTGCCAGCTTGCCTGCAGCCTGCCTGCCAGCTTGCCTCCCAGCTTGCCTGCCAGCTTGCCTGCCAGCTTGCCTGCCAGCTTGCCTGCCAGCTTGCCTGCCAGCTTGCCTGCCAGCTTGCCTGCCAGCTTGCCTGCCAGCTTGCCTGCCAGCTTGCCTCCCAGCCTGCCTGCCAGCCTGCCTGCCAGCTTGCCTGCCAGCTTGCCTCCCAGCTTGCCTCCCAGCTTGCCTGCCAGCTTGCCTGCCAGCTTGCCTGCCAGCCTGCCTCCCAGCTTGCCTGCCAGCTTGCCTGCCAGCTTGCCTGCCAGCTTGCCTGCCAGCTTGCCTCCAGCTTGCCTGCCAGCTTGCCTGCCAGCTTGCCTCCCAGCTGCCTCCCAGCTTGCCTGCCAGCTTGCCTCCCAGCTTGCCTGCCAGCTTGCCTCCCAGCTTGCCTGCCAGCTTGCCTGCCAGCTTGCCTGCCAGCTTGCCTGCCAGCTTGCCTCCCAGCTTGCCTGCCAGCTTGCCTGCCAGCCTGCCTCCCAGCTTGCCTCCCAGCTTGCCTGCCAGCTTGCCTGCCAGCTTGCCTGCCAGCTTGCCTGCCAGCCTGCCTCCCAGCTTGCCTGCCAGCTTGCCTCCCAGCTTGCCTGCCAGCCTGCCTCCCAGCTTGCCTGCCAGCCTGCCTGCCAGCTTGCCTGCCAGCTTGCCTCCCAGCTTGCCTGCCAGCTTGCCTCCCAGCTTGCCTGCCAGCTTGCCTCCCAGCTTGCCTGCCAGCTTGCCTGCCAGCTTGCCTGCCAGCCTGCCTCCCAGCTTGCCTCCCAGCTTGCCTGCCAGCTTGCCTGCCAGCTTGCCTGCCAGCTTGCCTCCCAGCTTGCCTCCCAGCTTGCCTGCCAGCTTGCCTCCCAGCTTGCCTGCCAGCTTGCCTGCCAGCTTGCCTGCCAGCTTGCCTGCCAGCTTGCCTCCCAGCTTGCCTGCCAGCTTGCCTCCCAGCTTGCCTCCCAGCTTGCCTCCCAGCTTGCCTCCCAGCTTGCCTGCCAGCTTGCCTGCCAGCTTGCCTGCCTGCCAGCTTGCCTCCCAGCTTGCCTGCCAGCTTGCCTGCCAGCTTGCCTGCCAGCTTGCCTGCCAGCCTGCCTGCCAGCTTGCCTGCCAGCTTGCCTGCCAGCTTGCCTGCCAGCTTGCCTGCCAGCCTGCCTGCCAGCTTGCCTGCCAGCTTGCCTGCCAGCCTGCCTCCCAGCTTGCCTGCCAGCTTGCCTGCCAGCTTGCCTGCCAGCTTGCCTCCCAGCTTGCCTCCCAGCTTGCCTGCCAGCTTGCCTGCCAGCCTGCCTCCCAGCTTGCCTCCCAGCTTGCCTGCCAGCTTGCCTGCCAGCTTGCCTGCCAGCTTGCCTGCCAGCTTGCCTGCCAGCTTGCCTGCCAGCTTGCCTGCCAGCTTGCCTCCCAGCTTGCCTGCCAGCTTGCCTGCCAGCTTGCCTCCCAGCTTGCCTCCCAGCCTGCCTGCCAGCTTGCCTGCCAGCTTGCCTGCCAGCTTGCCTGCCAGCTTGCCTGCCAGCTTGCCTGCCAGCCTGCCTGCCAGCTTGCCTGCCAGCTTGCCTCCCAGCTTGCCTGCCAGCTTGCCTGCCAGCTTGCCTGCCAGCTTGCCTCCCAGCTTGCCTGCCAGCTTGCCTGCCAGCTTGCCTGCCAGCTTGCCTGCCAGCTTGCCTGCCAGCTTGCCTCCCAGCTTGCCTCCCAGCTTGCCTGCCAGCTTGCCTGCCAGCTTGCCTGCCAGCTTGCCTCCCAGCTGCCTCCCAGCTTGCCTGCCAGCTTGCCTCCCAGCTTGCCTGCCAGCTTGCCTGCCAGCTTGCCTGCCAGCTTGCCTGCCAGCTTGCCTGCCAGCTTGCCTGCCAGCCTGCCTCCCAGCTTGCCTCCCAGCTTGCCTGCCAGCTTGCCTGCCAGCTTGCCTGCCAGCTTGCCTGCCAGCTTGCCTGCCAGCCTGCCTGCCAGCTTGCCTGCCAGCTTGCCTGCCAGCCTGCCTCCCAGCTTGCCTGCCAGCTTGCCTGCCAGCTTGCCTCCCAGCTTGCCTCCCAGCTTGCCTGCCAGCTTGCCTGCCAGCTGCCTCCCAGCTTGCCTGCCAGCTTGCCTGCCAGCTTGCCTGCCAGCTTGCCTGCCAGCTTGCCTGCCAGCTTGCCTGCCAGCTTGCCTGCCAGCTTGCCTGCCAGCTTGCCTCCCAGCCTGCCTGCCAGCTTGCCTGCCAGCTTGCCTGCCAGCTTGCCTCCCAGCTTGCCTCCCAGCTTGCCTCCCAGCTTGCCTGCCAGCTTGCCTGCCAGCTTGCCTGCCAGCTTGCCTGCCAGCTTGCCTGCCAGCTTGCCTGCCAGCTTGCCTCCCAGCTTGCCTGCCAGCTTGCCTGCCAGCTTGCCTGCCAGCTTGCCTGCCAGCTTGCCTGCCAGCTTGCCTGCCAGCTTGCCTGCCAGCTTGCCTGCCAGCTTGCCTGCCAGCTTGCCTGCCAGCTTGCCTGCCAGCTTGCCTGCCAGCTTGCCTGCCAGCTTGCCTGCCAGCCTGCCTGCCAGCTTGCCTCCCAGCTTGCCTGCCAGCTTGCCTGCCAGCTTGCCTCCCAGCTTGCCTCCCAGCTTGCCTCCCAGCTTGCCTGCCAGCTTGCCTGCCAGCTTGCCTCCCAGCTTGCCTCCCAGCTTGCCTCCCAGCTTGCCTGCCAGCTTGCCTCCCAGCTTGCCTGCCAGCCTGCCTGCCAGCTTGCCTCCCAGCTTGCCTGCCAGCTTGCCTGCCAGCTTGCCTCCCAGCTTGCCTCCCAGCTTGCCTCCCAGCTTGCCTGCCAGCTTGCCTGCCAGCTTGCCTGCCAGCTTGCCTGCCAGCTTGCCTCCCAGCTTGCCTGCCAGCTTGCCTCCCAGCTTGCCTCCCAGCTTGCCTGCCAGCTTGCCTCCCAGCTTGCCTGCCAGCTTGCCTGCCAGCTTGCCTCCCAGCTTGCCTCCAGCTTGCCTCCCAGCTTGCCTGCCAGCTTGCCTGCCAGCTTGCCTGCCAGCTTGCCTGCCAGCTTGCCTGCCAGCTTGCCTGCCAGCTTGCCTCCCAGCTTGCCTGCCAGCTTGCCTCCAGCTTGCCTGCCAGCTTGCCTGCCAGCTTGCCTGCCAGCTTGCCTCCCAGCTTGCCTGCCAGCTTGCCTGCCAGCTTGCCTGCCAGCTTGCCTCCCAGCTTGCCTGCCAGCTTGCCTGCCAGCTTGCCTGCCAGCTTGCCTGCCAGCTTGCCTGCCAGCTTGCCTCCAGCTTGCCTGCCAGCTTGCCTGCCAGCTTGCCTGCCAGCTTGCCTGCCAGCTTGCCTCCAGCTTGCCTGCCAGCTTGCCTGCCAGCTTGCCTCCCAGCTTGCCTGCCAGCTTGCCTCCCAGCTTGCCTCCCAGCTTGCCTGCCAGCTTGCCTGCCAGCTTGCCTGCCAGCTTGCCTGCCAGCTTGCCTCCCAGCTTGCCTCCCAGCTTGCCTCCCAGCTTGCCTGCCAGCTTGCCTGCCAGCTTGCCTGCCAGCTTGCCTGCCAGCTTGCCTGCCAGCTTGCCTGCCAGCCTGCCTCCCAGCTTGCCTCCCAGCTTGCCTCCCAGCTTGCCTGCCAGCTTGCCTCCCAGCCTGCCTCCCAGCTTGCCTGCCAGCTTGCCTGCCAGCTTGCCTGCCAGCTTGCCTGCCAGCTTGCCTGCCAGCTTGCCTGCCAGCCTGCCTCCCAGCTTGCCTCCCAGCTTGCCTCCCAGCTTGCCTCCCAGCTTGCCTCCCAGCTTGCCTCCAGCTTGCCTCCCAGCTTGCCTCCCAGCTTGCCTCCCAGCTTGCCTGCCAGCTGCCTGCCAGCTTGCCTCCCAGCTTGCCTCCCAGCTTGCCTCCCAGCTTGCCTGCCAGCCTGCCTCCCAGCTGCCTCCCAGCTTGCCTCCCAGCTTGCCTGCCAGCTTGCCTCCCAGCTTGCCTGCCAGCCTGCCTCCCAGCTTGCCTCCCAGCTTGCCTCCCAGCTTGCCTCCCAGCTTGCCTCCCAGCTTGCCTCCCAGCTGCCTGCCAGCTTGCCTGCCAGCTTGCCTGCCAGCTGCCTGCCAGCTTGCCTCCCAGCTTGCCTGCCAGCTTGCCTGCCAGCTTGCCTGCCAGCCTGCCTCCCAGCCTGCCTGCCAGCTTGCCTGCCAGCTTGCCTGCCAGCTTGCCTGCCAGCTTGCCTCCAGCTTGCCTGCCAGCTTGCCTCCCAGCTGCCTCCCAGCTTGCCTGCCAGCTTGCCTCCCAGCTTGCCTGCCAGCTTGCCTCCCAGCTTGCCTGCCAGCTTGCCTGCCAGCTTGCCTGCCAGCTTGCCTCCCAGCTTGCCTGCCAGCTTGCCTGCCAGCCTGCCTCCCAGCTTGCCTCCCAGCTTGCCTGCCAGCTTGCCTGCCAGCTTGCCTGCCAGCTTGCCTGCCAGCTTGCCTCCCAGCTTGCCTGCCAGCTTGCCTCCCAGCTTGCCTGCCAGCTTGCCTCCCAGCTTGCCTGCCAGCTTGCCTGCCAGCTTGCCTGCCAGCTTGCCTCCCAGCTTGCCTGCCAGCTTGCCTCCCAGCTTGCCTGCCAGCTTGCCTCCCAGCTTGCCTGCCAGCTTGCCTGCCAGCTTGCCTGCCAGCCTGCCTCCCAGCTTGCCTCCCAGCTTGCCTGCCAGCTTGCCTGCCAGCTTGCCTGCCAGCTTGCCTCCCAGCTTGCCTCCCAGCTTGCCTGCCAGCTTGCCTCCCAGCTTGCCTGCCAGCTTGCCTGCCAGCTTGCCTGCCAGCTTGCCTGCCAGCTTGCCTCCCAGCTTGCCTGCCAGCTTGCCTGCCAGCTTGCCTCCCAGCTTGCCTCCCAGCTTGCCTCCCAGCTTGCCTGCCAGCTTGCCTGCCAGCTTGCCTGCCTGCCAGCTTGCCTCCCAGCTTGCCTGCCAGCTTGCCTGCCAGCTTGCCTGCCAGCCTGCCTGCCAGCTTGCCTGCCTGCCAGCTTGCCTGCCAGCTTGCCTGCCAGCTTGCCTGCCAGCTTGCCTGCCAGCCTGCCTGCCAGCTTGCCTGCCAGCTTGCCTGCCAGCCTGCCTCCCAGCTTGCCTGCCAGCTTGCCTGCCAGCTTGCCTGCCAGCTTGCCTCCCAGCTTGCCTCCCAGCTTGCCTGCCAGCTTGCCTCCCAGCTTGCCTCCCAGCTTGCCTGCCAGCTTGCCTGCCAGCTTGCCTGCCAGCTTGCCTGCCAGCTTGCCTGCCAGCTTGCCTGCCAGCTTGCCTGCCAGCTTGCCTGCCAGCTTGCCTGCCAGCTTGCCTCCCAGCTTGCCTCCCAGCTTGCCTGCCAGCTTGCCTGCCAGCTTGCCTGCCAGCTTGCCTGCCAGCTTGCCTGCCAGCTTGCCTGCCAGCTTGCCTGCCAGCTTGCCTCCCAGCTTGCCTCCCAGCTTGCCTGCCAGCTTGCCTGCCAGCTTGCCTCCCAGCTTGCCTGCCAGCTTGCCTGCCAGCTTGCCTGCCAGCTTGCCTGCCAGCTTGCCTGCCAGCTTGCCTGCCAGCTTGCCTCCCAGCTTGCCTGCCAGCTTGCCTGCCAGCTTGCCTGCCAGCTTGCCTCCCAGCTGCCTCCCAGCTTGCCTGCCAGCTTGCCTCCCAGCTTGCCTGCCAGCTTGCCTGCCAGCTTGCCTGCCAGCTTGCCTGCCTTGCCTGCCAGCTTGCCTGCCAGCTTGCCTGCCAGCCTGCCTCCCAGCTTGCCTCCCAGCTTGCCTGCCAGCTTGCCTGCCAGCTTGCCTGCCAGCTTGCCTGCCAGCTTGCCTGCCAGCTGCCTCCCAGCTTGCCTCCCAGCTTGCCTCCCAGCTTGCCTCCCAGCTTGCCTCCCAGCTTGCCTGCCAGCTTGCCTGCCAGCCTGCCTGCCAGCCTGCCTCCCAGCTTGCCTGCCAGCTTGCCTGCCAGCTTGCCTCCAGCTTGCCTGCCAGCCTGCCTCCCAGCTTGCCTGCCAGCTTGCCTCCCAGCTTGCCTCCCAGCTTGCCTGCCAGCTTGCCTGCCAGCCTGCCTCCCAGCTTGCCTGCCAGCTTGCCTGCCAGCTTGCCTCCCAGCTTGCCTGCCAGCTTGCCTCCCAGCTTGCCTCCCAGCTTGCCTGCCAGCTTGCCTGCCAGCCTGCCTCCCAGCTTGCCTGCCAGCTTGCCTCCCAGCTTGCCTCCCAGCTTGCCTGCCAGCTTGCCTGCCAGCTTGCCTGCCAGCTTGCCTCCCAGCTTGCCTGCCAGCTTGCCTCCCAGCTTGCCTGCCAGCTTGCCTGCCAGCTTGCCTGCCAGCTTGCCTGCCAGCTTGCCTCCCAGCTTGCCTCCCAGCTTGCCTCCCAGCTTGCCTGCCAGCTTGCCTGCCAGCTTGCCTGCCAGCTTGCCTGCCAGCTTGCCTGCCAGCTTGCCTCCCAGCTTGCCTGCCAGCTTGCCTCCCAGCTTGCCTGCCAGCTTGCCTGCCAGCTTGCCTGCCAGCTTGCCTGCCAGCTGCCTCCCAGCCTGCCTGCCAGCTTGCCTCCCAGCTTGCCTGCCAGCTTGCCTCCCAGCTTGCCTGCCAGCTTGCCTGCCAGCTTGCCTCCCAGCTTGCCTCCCAGCTTGCCTCCCAGCTTGCCTGCCAGCTTGCCTGCCAGCTTGCCTGCCAGCTTGCCTCCCAGCTTGCCTGCCAGCTTGCCTGCCAGCTTGCCTGCCAGCTTGCCTGCCAGCTTGCCTCCCAGCTTGCCTCCAGCTTGCCTCCCAGCTTGCCTCCCAGCTTGCCTGCCAGCTTGCCTGCCAGCTTGCCTGCCAGCTTGCCTGCCAGCTTGCCTGCCAGCTTGCCTGCCAGCTTGCCTCCCAGCTTGCCTCCCAGCTTGCCTCCCAGCTTGCCTCCCAGCTTGCCTCCCAGCTTGCCTGCCAGCCTGCCTCCCAGCTTGCCTCCCAGCTTGCCTCCCAGCTTGCCTGCCAGCTTGCCTGCCAGCTTGCCTGCCAGCTTGCCTGCCAGCTTGCCTGCCAGCTTGCTTGCCTGCCAGCTTGCCTGCCAGCTTGCCTGCCAGCTTGCCTGCCAGCTTGCCTCCCAGCTTGCCTGCCAGCTTGCCTCCCAGCTTGCCTGCCAGCTTGCCTGCCAGCTTGCCTGCCAGCTTGCCTGCCAGCTTGCCTGCCAGCTTGCCTGCCAGCTTGCCTGCCAGCTTGCCTGCCAGCTTGCCTGCCAGCTTGCCTGCCAGCTTGCCTCCCAGCTTGCCTGCCTGCCAGCTTGCCTGCCAGCTTGCCTGCCAGCTTGCCTGCCTGCCAGCTTGCCTGCCAGCCTGCCTCCCAGCTTGCCTGCCTGCCAGCTTGCCTGCCTGCCAGCTTGCCTGCCAGCCAGCTTGCCTCCAGCTTGCCTGCCAGCTTGCCTCCCAGCTGCCTCCCAGCTTGCCTGCCAGCTTGCCTGCCAGCTTGCCTGCCAGCTTGCCTGCCAGCTTGCCTGCCAGCTTGCCTGCCAGCTTGCCTCCCAGCTTGCCTGCCAGCTTGCCTGCCAGCCTGCCTCCCA
>WNGS01069884.1:0-11294 GCA_020271785.1 Procambarus virginalis | reverse complement strand
AGCTTCTCTATTTTTGTGTTATAAAAGGTGGAGGTTTGTAGATGTGATATAAGGGTACATGAAGAGTACAGTGGTACAATAGAGTACAAGTGAGGTGGGGGTTAATTTGTGTGTGTGTGTGTGTGTGTGTGTGTGTGTGTGGTGTGTTTGTTTGTTTGTGGTGTGTATATGTTGGGTGTGGCGTGCGTCACACAGCACTATGTATTATCGCTGTCCAATGTAGGCCACGGCATGGAACTACCCCGCCTCCACCCCCGCCGCCGCCACACACACTAAGACACCGAACCAGGCCCTTATAATGACTTTTTGCCTTATAAACACCATTCACACACAACATCAAGCACACACACTACACACACACACAATCAGACAACACACACACACACACACGACCTTACACACACAACACACACACCATGCACAAGCAAATACAGCTTGCTCGGGCGCGGCGACCATCAATATACACACACCTGGCAAGGCCGGCCAACCACCACACAGACTACACTCTGCCAGGTCTGGCGACCAGGCCCCAGACACAGCCGCCAGGCCGGCCAGCGGCACCACTACAACAAAAAGGGTGTAACAACTAGAAGCCGGGCCGGCCACCAGCACCCCACACAGCCTCACACAGCACACACACAACCCACCACACCCGCACACACACATACCCATTACCATACACCAACACATAACACACACAGACACACACATCACACACACACTACATACTAGTTTAACATATAAGAAAAAACAAGGGGCACACGCACTAGGGGACACAGGTGGAAACTGAGTGCCCAAATGAGCCACAGAGATATAGAAAGAACTTTTTTAGTGTCAGAGTGGTTGACAAATGGAATGCATTAGGAAGCGATGTGGTGGAGGCTGACTCCATACACAGTTTCAAGTGTAGATATGATAGAGCCATAGGCTCAGGAAACTGTACACCTGTTGATTGACGGTTGAGAGGCGGGACCAAAGAGCAGAGCTCAACCCCGCAAGCACAACTAGGTGAGACAACTAGGTGAGTACACAACACACAACACACACACACAACACACACAACACACAAAACACACCCACACACACCACACACACACACACAACACACACACACCACCCTATCTCCTTAACCCACACCCTACCGTTCCCCTTCCCTTAAACCCCACCCCCACCCCAAAACCCTCTGCGACCCTGCAAACCATCACAGATCCTCTCACCCACGGAACAGCTTCCCACACCAGTAGAATACTCGCCAAGAAAGGGATATGTAAATGAACAGAAGAAAGTGAGCTTCAAGGCGATGTACACTAACATAGATGGGATTACAAATAAAACTAGTGAACTTGGAGAGTGGGCACTAGAAGAAAACCCAGACATAATAGCACTCACAGAAACAAAGCTAACGAAAATCATAACAAATGCAGTGTTCCACAGGGCTACTATGTAGTGAGGAAAGAGAGAGAAGGGAGAGGAGGAGGTGGTGTGGCTTTGCTACTAAGAGAAGGTTGGAGTTTCGAAGAGATGGTAATTCAGAACTGTGAAGGTTTCAGGGACTACATATCAGGCACCATTGCAACTGGAGGACAGAAAATTATAATAGTAGTCATATATAACCCCCACCGAATGACAGAAGACCCAGACAGGAATATGATAGAAACAACATGGCCACCATCAATATAATAGAGAGAGCAGCTTCTGTGGCTAGCAGGAACGGATCCAGACTTCTAATCATGGGAGACTTCAACCATGGGAAGATAGATTGGGGGAACAGAGACCCACACGGAGGCCCAGACACATGGAGAGCTAAGCTGCTGGATGTGGCAACAAGAAACTTTCTAAGTCAACACGTCAAGGGACCGACAAGAATGAGAGGAGGGGATGAACCAGCCTTGCTTGATTTGATATTTACCCTAAATGAGTCGGATATAAGGGAAGTTAAGTTGGAAGCCCCCTTGGGAATGAGTGATCATAGTGTATTGAGCTTTGAGTACCTGGTTGAGCTAGGAATTATCACCCCCAAAAAAGAACTGGGAACCAAAGGGCTGGCGTACGAAAGGGAAACTATGAGGAGATGAATAAATTCCTATGGGATATACATTGGGACACAGAACTCGGAACCAAGTCCGTACAAGACATGATGGACTATGTCACCCAAAATGTCAGGAGGCTGTAAGCAGGTTTGTCCCAGCCCAACAGGAAAAAACAGAGAAGCAAAGGAAGAATCCGTGGTTTAATAGGGAATGTATGAAAGCAAAGGAGCTGAACAAAAGGGCATGGAGGAACTTCCGTAATAACAGAACACCAGAAAGTAGAGAGAGATACCAGAGAACCAGGAACGAGTATGTCAGTGTGAGAAGAGCAGCTGAGAAAAGGTATGAAAATGATATAGCTAATAAAGCCAAGACTGAACCAAAGCTACTACACAGTCACATCAGGAGGAAGACAACAGTGAAGGAACAGGTGATTAAACTTAGGGTGGGCGAGGACAGGTACACAGAGAATGACAAAGAGGTGTGTGAAGAACTCAACAAAAGGTTCCAGGAGGTCTTTACAATAGAACAGGGAGATATCACGGCGCTGGGAGAGGTGGCAGCAAACCAGGTGACCTTGGATAGGTTCGAAATTACAAGAGATGAGGTCAAAAAGCACCTATTGGAGCTGGATGTGAGAAAAGCTGTTGGGCCGGATGGAATCTCGCCATGGTATTGAAAGAGTGTGCAGGAGCACTTTGCTTACCACTCTCCATAGTGTATAGTAAGTCACTGGAAACGGGGGACCTACCAGAAATATGGAAGACTGCTAATGTAGTACCAATATACAAAAAGGGTGACAGACAAGAGGCACTGAACTACAGGCCAGTGTCCTTAACTTGTATACCATGCAAGGTGATGGAGAAGATTGTGAGAAAAAACCTAGTAACACATCTGGAGAGAAGAGACTTCGTGACAACCCATCAACATGGGTTCAGGGAGGGTAAATCTTGCCTTACAGGCTTGATAGAATTCTACGATCAGGTGACAAGAATTAAGCAAGAAAGAGAAGGGTGGGCGGACTGCATTTTTTTGAACTGTCGGAAAGCCTTTGACACAGTACCCCATAAAAGGTTGATGCATAAGCTGGAGAAACAGGCAGGAGTAACAGGTAGGGCGCTCCAGTGGATAAGGGAGTACCTAAGCAATAGGAAGCAGAGAGTTACAGTGAGGGGTGAGACCTCAGACTGGCGTGAAGTCACCAGTGGAGTCCCACAGGGCTCTGTACTTGGACCTATCCTGTTTCTGATATACGTAAATGATCTCCCAGAGGGTATAGACTCATTCCTCTCAATGTTTGCTGACGACGCCAAGATTATGAGAAGGATTAAGACAGAGGAGACTTCCAGAAGACCTGGACAAGCAGCAGGAATGGTCTGCTGCTTGTAGATAAAGACAGGCTATTTAACACAAGGGGCACACGCACTAGGGGCCACAGGTGGAAACTGAGTGCCCAAATGAGCAACAGAGATATTAGAAAGAACTTTTTTAGTGTCAGAGTGGTTGACAAATGGAATGCATTAGGAAGTGATGTGGTGGAGGCTGACTCCATACACAGTTTCAAGTGTAAATATGATAGAGCCCAATAGGCTCAGGAATCTGTACACCTGTTGATTGACGGTTGAGAGGCGGGACCAATGAGCCAGAGCTCAACCCCCGCAAACACAACTAGGTGAGTACAACTAGGTGAGTACACACACACACACACACACACACACACATACACACACACACACACACACACACACACACAGGGGGTGGGAGGTTCCCCCACCCTCTATCCTCCCCCTCCCGACCTCTCAATCTCTATCTGACTCCCAACCTTACGCTATCTCCCAACCCCTCTATGCCTATCAGACCCTCCCTAATCTTCAGACCCAGTATGCCCTTCCTACTCCAGACCTACCTACCAGGCCCTACCCCAAACCCTCCTACCTACCTTCCTAGAAGCCCAGCCCCCATTAACCCCCCAAGCACCCCTCCCGACCTCTTTCACCCCCCATACACCCCCCCCGGACCCCCCCAGACACCCCCGGGATCCCCCCCGGACACCCCCCTGATCCTCCCCGCCCCCAGTCATCCCCCAGACCCAGAGGCAAATCCTGACATAGTTGCAATTGTGGAAACTAAAATTAATGACATGATCTCAGATGCAATCTTTCCTGAAGGGTACCAGGTGATAAGAAAAGAGAGGACACAGAGACAGGGAGGGGGAGTGGCACTCCTAATAAAGCGGAAGTGGAAGTTTGAAGACCTGGGAAATCGGGTTACCAATGAGTGCACAAGCTTCATACATGGAATTTTGACAGTAGATGGGAGGAAGATTGTGATCTTGGTAATCTACAATTCCCCACCAAACAGTAGAAGACCCAGACAGGAGTATGATGACAACAACAAGGCATGCATAGATGATCTGCAGAAGGCAGCAACACTAGCCCACAGAATGAGAGCGAAGCTGCTGATCATGGGGGACCTAAATCATGGAGAGATAAATTGGGAATCAAGGAATCCCCATGGAGGGGACGAAACGTGGGGAGCAAAATTAGTAGATGTTATAGACAGGAATTTCCTAACACAGCATGTGAAGGAAGACACAAGGGAAAGAGGAGGAGATGCACCGAGCCTATTAGACCTGATTTTCACCCAGAACGTAGAAGATATCGAGAATTTGGAGCATGAAATACCTCTAGGGGCCAGTGACCATTGTGTCCTAGTCTTTGACTACATGATGGAATTCAAACTTATGACCATGGGACAAGAGATCTGGGAAAGGAGAGTTGACTACAGGAAAGGGGACTATAGGAGGATAAGGGACTATCTGGGAGAAGTGCAGTGGGAGGAAGAAATTAGAGGAAAAACAGTCCAAGATATGATGGACCTAGTCATACAGAAATGCCAAGAGGCCGAAGAGAGATTTATACCAACAGTAAAGGGAAAAAATAAGAAGGAATATAATAACCCATGGTTTAATAGACAGTGTCAGGAAGCAAAAATGGCCAGCAGGCGGGAGTGGAGGAAATACAGAAGACAAAAGACAGAGGACAACAGGATCAGATGCAACAGAGCTAGGAACGATTACATTAACATCAGACGGACATCGGAAAGGGACTATGAGAACGATATTGCAATCAAAGCGAAAAAACAACCTAAGCTACTACACAGTCATATAAGAAGAAAAATGTCGGTGAACGACCAAGTGACAAGACTAAGGAAGGCAGAGGGGACATATACTGAAAGTGACAAGGAAATCTGTGAGGCACTGAATGCCAGTTTCCATGGAGTGTTCACTACCGAGCCCGAGCAGCTCCCATTGTTGGAAGGGGTTACCCTAGATGAAAGACTATCAGATATAGAGGTGACAGTGGAGGTAATGAAACAGTTGACAACTCTAGATGCATCTAAAGCAGTAGGACCAGACAAAGTATCACCGTGGATACTAAGAGAAGCAGCGCAGGCCCTCAGCGTGCCTCTGGCAATGATCTTTAATGAGTCACTTATGTCGGGAGAATTGCCCAGTTGCTGGAAGAAGGCAAATGTCGTGCCGATCTTCAAGAAAGGCGATAGGGAGGAGGCACTTAACTATAGACCTGTATCACTGACAAGCATCCCCTGTAAAATACTGGAAAGAATAATTAGGCTACGACTGGTTGCACACCTGGAGAACATTAGGTTTGTGAACAAGCATCAACATGGGTTCTGGACAGGGAAATCGTGCCTAACAAACCTTCTGGAATTCTATGATAAAATAACGAGGATAAGACAGGACAGAGATGGTTGGGCAGACTGCATATTTCTGGACTGCCAAAAAGCCTTTGATACAGTACCGCACATGAGACTGCTATTCAAACTCGAGAGGCAGGCGGGGGTAGGGGGAAAGGTCCTAGCATGGATAAGGAACTACCTAACAGGAAGGAGCCAAAGAGTTACGGTAAGGGGCGAGAAGTCGGACTGGCGAACAGTAACAAGTGGAGTACCACAAGGATCGGTGCTGGGACCAATTCTATTTCTTGTATATGTTAACGACATGTTTACGGGTGTAGAGTCCTACATGTCGATGTTTGCGGATGACGCAAAGTTGATGAGAAGAGTTGTGACAGATGAGGATTGCAGGATCCTCCAAGAGGACCTGAACAGGTTGCAGAGATGGTCAGAGAAATGGCTACTGGAATTCAACACGAGCAAATGTAAAGTTATGGAAATGGGACTAGGAGATAGGAGATCAAAGGGACAGTACACAATAAAGGGGAACAGCCTACCTGTGACGACGCGCGAAAGAGACCTGGGTGTGGACGTAACACCTAATCTATCTCCTGAGGCACATATAAATAGGATAACGACAGCAGCGTACTCTACACTGGCAAAAGTTAGAACATCATTCAGAAACCTAAGTAAGGAGGCATTTAGGGCGCTTTACACTGCCTACGTGAGGCCAGTCTTAGAGTATGCCGCCTCATCATGGAGTTCCCATCTGAAAAAGCATATAATGAAACTGGAAAAGGTTCAGAGGTTTGCAACGAGACTCGTCCCAGAGCTACGAGGGATGGGGTATGAGGAGCGCCTGAGGGAACTGTGCCTTACGACACTAGAAAGAAGAAGGGAGAGAGGGGACATGATAGGAACGTATAAAATACTCAGAGGGATTGACAGAGTGGACATAGACGAAATGTTCACACGGAATAGTAACAGAACGAGGGGACATGGGTGGAAGTTGGAAACTCAGATGAGTCACGGAGATGTTAGGAAGTTTTCTTTTAGCGTGAGAGTAGTGGGAAAATGGAATGCACTTAAGGAACAGGTTGTGGAAGCAAATACTATTCATAATTTTAAAACCAGGTATGATAGGGAAATGGGATAGGAGTCATTGCTGTAAACAACTGATGCTCGAAAGGCGGGATCCAAGAGTCAATGCTCGATCCTGCAGACACATATAGGTGAGTACATATAGGTGAGTACACACACACACACATATCAGTCGCTGGGGGCTGGCGGCTGAGTGGACAGCGCTCAGGGGTCGTAGTCCTAAGGGCCCGGGTCTTATGTAAATGACGCTTATGTAATATAACCCTTTTATACATCAATTGTCAGTTTATATGTCTCTCAAATCCTGTTACACACACTCTCCCTGTCTCCCTGCTCACTCCTCTCTCCCTAAAACACTGCTTCACAGGCACCTACCTCAGCCTTCTCTCCCCTTCACATCTACCAGTTCAGTACATGTTTTCCAACAATTTCTCCTCTAAACCTATCAACCATCTCTCGTCCCAGCCTCGTCCTACCATAAACTTTCATAACAAAATAAGAATGATTACTCCGCGGGTCCTGTTTCCTCCTCTGGTCCTGTTTACTCCACGAGTCCTGTTTACTGTCGGGCGAACCAGACGGGAACCGTTCCTATCTTGTTAAAGCAAATAAACCATTCATCCTTTGGTTGTGGAGTGACGTAGGTGATCACTGCACCACACGACTCTCCAAAACACTAATATTGAGGGTCTTTAATATCGTACACGAGATAACGGAATAAACAGATGATATCAACCTAGATATGATAGCATCAGCGAGTACAAAGTTCTCAGGCCGAAACCTGAGAACTCAGGCCGAAACCGCAAGATAACCTTGTGTGGTTACCTTGCGATGATTTCGGGGATCAATGTCCTCGCGGCCTGTTCCCCGAATATGCCTCATGCTGGACTGGTCAACAAGGCTGTTAAAGTATGCGGCTGCTCGCAACCTGATGTATGAATCACAGCCTGATTGATCAGGTATCCTTTGGAGGTGTTTATCAAGTTCTCTCTTGTACACTGTGAGGGGTCGGCCAGGTATGCCCCTTATGTGTAGCGGCAGCGTGTTGAACAGTCTCGGGCCTCTCATGTTGACAGAGTTCTCTCTCTGAGTATTGTTGTTGTTGTTAAAGATTCGCTACCTGGAACAAGAAGTTCCAAGTAGCACGGCCTATGGTGAGCCCGTAGTGGATGATGTTTTCTCTCTGAGTACCTGTTGCACCTCTGCTTTTAAACGCGGGTATTCTGCACATCCTGCCATGCCTTCTGGTCTCATGTGATGTTATATCTATGTGCAGGTTTAGGACCAGCCCCTCTAATATTTTCCACGAGTAAAATATTATGTGTTTCTCCCGTTTGTGCTCTATTGAATACAGATTTAGGCTCTTTAGTCGGTCCCAATAGTTTAGATGTTTTATTGAGTGGATTCTAGCAGTAAAAGATCTCTGCACGCTCTTCAGGTCAGCAATTTCTCCAGATTGGAAAGGTGCTCTCATTATGTAACAGTATTTCACTCTAAGAAGGCACTAGCGTCTTGAAAAGTATCATCATTGGTATAGCATCTCTTGTGTGAAAGGTTCTTGGGTCCAAAACACCAAAACGGCTTCAAGGAAGACAAGATCTGCTTCACAAAATAACTGGAGATTTATGACAAGACAACGATTTTAAGCAGGAAAGAAAAGCTGAACTGTGACTTCCTTGATTGTTGTAAAGCAGTTGATATAATTACATACACAAGGCTTGTGTTTAATAAAAGATTCAAACATAGGCTTGGGTGAACGATGAGGAGCAAAACTGGATTAAAGAGTTCGCTTCCAGTAGCAAACAGAGGTTTGCTATGGTCTACGAAATTACTGATATACGTAAATTACTTAAGTGAGGAAGTTGGTGCATTTAAATAAATGTTTGCTAACAGTTAAAAGTGATTAAAACGAGAGGTTCATGTTAATAGCAAAAAAATATATCAAATTGATAATGGAATGGATATGTTTCGGGAACTGCCAAACTGGTGGTTACTAGATTTCAACCCAGATAAATGCAAAAATTGGAACTAGAGCAATAAGCCTATTAAGTCGAAATAAAAGGGAAAACACTCCCTGAAACAGGAAAAAAGAAGGACCAGCTGCGACTTACCTAATCCCAAGCCTTGCATCCAGAGACATATATAATATCGCCAGAACATGTGTAGCGTACATGGGTAAGAGTAGTATATATATCACTGTAAGGAAGGGTGCCTCTATAGCACTCTACACGACACATATAAGACCTCTTCTAGGTGAAACTTCACAATATACAATCACATTTATAATATAAACCCAGAGGTAAGAAACAATGTAGCTCGTACTAAAACTTTGACAATTAAAGTATATAGAGGCTAAAGAGGCTGGATCTACTCTAGACAGTATCGAGGACGACTCACCTCGCGATGAACTCAGAGAGGATGAGTAAGCGTCTCGAGTGACACATGAGTTAACTTACTGCTGGATGACTCACCTCCTCCACAGCCAGGGTGATGGACCCGGAGATGATGAGTCCGGGTCGCTTGTACTCCAAGTCTTCAGGCAGCCTCTCGGACCCCGTGAGGTAGCCCAGGTTGAAGGTGCGGGCGTGGGCGTGGTTGAGGTGGGTGGTGTGGGCGTGCAGCACTGCCGCCCACGTCACTAGTCGCCCCGCCACCGTCAGCACCATCACCACGCTGTCAGGGCGGGAGTCAAGAGGTCAGATGCGTGGGAATTGCCTGAGATGTGTAGAGTGTGTGTGTGTACTCACCTAGTTGTACTCACCTAGTTGTGCTTGCGGGGGTTGAGCTCTGGCTCTTTGGTCCCGCCTCTCAACCGTCAATCAACAGGTGTACAGTTTCCTGAGCCTAATGGGCTCTATCATATCTACACTTGAAACTGTGTATGGAGTCAGCCTCCACCACATCGCTTCCTAATGCATTCCATTTGTCAACCACTCTGACACTAAAAAAGTTCTTTCTAATATCTCTGTGGCTCATTTGGGCACTCAGTTTCCACCTGTGTCCCCTAGTGCGAGTGCCCCTTGTGTTAAACAGCCTGTCTTTATCAACCCTGTCGATTCCCCTAAGAATCTTGAATGTGGTGATCATGTCCCCCTTAACTCTTCTGTCTTCCAACGAAGTGAGGTTTAATTCCTGCAGTCGCTCCTCGTAGCTCATACCTCTCAGCTCGGGTACTAGTCTGGTGGCAAACCTTTGAACCTTTTCCAGTTTAGTCTTATGCTTGACTAGATAGGGACTCCATGCTGGAGCCGCATACTCCAGGATTGGTCTGACATATGTGGTATATAATGTTCTGAAAGATTCCTTACACAAGTTTCTAAAGGCCGTTCTTATGTTAGCCAACCTGGCATATGCTGCTGATGTTATCCTCTTGATATGAGCTTCAGGGGACAGGTCTGGCGTGATATCAACCCCCAGGTCTTTCTCTCTCTCTGACTCTTGAAGTATTTCATCTCCCAAATGATACCTTGTATCTGGTCTCCTGCTTCCTACCCCTATCTTCATTACATTACATTTGCTTGGGTTAAACTCTAACAGCCATTTGTTCGACCATTCCTGCAGCTTGTCCAGGTCTTCTTGAAGTCTCAAGCTGTCCTCCTCTGTCTTAATCCTTCTCATAATTTTGGCGTCGTCAGCAAACATTGAGAGGAATGAGTCTATACCCTCTGGGAGATCATTTACGTATATCAGAAACAGGATAGGTCCAAGTACAGAGCCCTGTGGGACTCCACTGGTGACTTCACGCCAGTCTGAGGTCTCACCCCTCACTGTAACTCTCTGCTTCCTATTGCTTAGGTACTCCCTTATCCACTGGAGCGCCCTACCTGTTACTCCTGCCTGTTTCTCCAGCTTATGCATCAACCTTTTATGGGGTACTGTGTCAAAGGCTTTCCGACAGTCCAAAAAAATGCAGTCCGCCCACCCTTCTCTTTCTTGTTTTGTGTGTGTGTGTGTGTACTCACCTATTTGACTCACCTATTTGTGCTTCGGGGGTTTGAGCTTTGGCTCTTTTGGTCCCGCCTCTCAACTGTCTCAACTGTGTACAGTTTCCTGAGCCTACTGGGCTCTATCATATCTACACTTGAAACTGTGTATGGAGTCAGCCTCCACCACATCACTGCCTAATGCATTCCATCCGTTAACTACTCTGACACTGAAAAAGTTCCTTCTAACGTCCTGTGGCTCATGTGGGTACTCAGTTTCCACCTGTGTCCCCTTGTTCGCGTCCCCCCAGTGTTGAATAGTTTGTCCTTGTCTACCCGGTCGATTCCTCTGAGGATTTTGTAGGTTGTGATCATATCTCCCCTTACTCTTCTGTCTTCCAGTGTCGTAAGGTGATTTCCCGCAGCCTTTCCTCGTAACTCATGCCTCTTAGTTCTGGGACTAGTCTAGTGGCATACCTTTGGACTTTTTCCAGCTTCGTCTTGTGCTTGACAAGGTACGGCTCCATGCTGGGGCTGCATA
>WNGS01069880.1:0-17209 GCA_020271785.1 Procambarus virginalis | reverse complement strand
GCTGTGGTGGGTATGTGGGCCTGCGGGCCGCTCCAAGCAACAGCCTAGTGGACCAAACTCTCACAAGTCAAGCCTGGCCTCGGGCCGGGCTTGGGGAGTAGAAGAACTCCAGAACCCCATCAACCAGGTTATCAACCAGGTATCAACCCACCTCTGGTGTCAATTGCAGGGACCCACATCCTCGAAGAAGAAAACAAAGAGCATACAGAGAAGATCTTGTGGATTCTCACTGAATACTTAATTCTTTCTTCTCCTACCACCCCTATTATTTTTTGTATGTTTTGTTTATTTTATTGCAATGCTACAGTTTACAGAGAACACACACACAACACACACACAAATATATAACAATTAAACAATCAGCGTTCGAAGACCTCGTCCAGCTCCTCGGAGGTGTGGGTGCGTACCCAGGATACAGCACGCATTTCCCCTCTGTACTCGACACTGAGGCGCTGGAATAGGAAACTGGCTGCTCGTGGGTCTCTAGTTTTCCCAATGAGTTCCTCACCAACCTCCTTTAAAAACTTGAGAGCACATTTACCACAGGCGCCCAGAGTCTCTGAGCCTATCGGCACGAACTTGTAACACGTTCTAGGTCTCTGTACTTGTGGATTTTCTGGGTCTCCCTGAAGGTGGCTGCCCCACCTCCCTCCGTGAGCTGTAACGTAAATAGGTATCAGCCAATGTAGATGCACAGGTGTAATCCCATACGACCTGTTTACCTTCCCTCCATGGCTGCAGGGTGACTCCATCTGGGCGTTTTTGGCTGTTGTCAGGTCTGCACAGCTGGGGTTCCCTTTGTGCTGGACACCCAGCTGTAGCCAAACTTCTCTTGATGATGTCATTGACTGCCTCGTGTCTGGCAATCTTTCTTGTGTCTTACGACAGATGAGACCATGGCTGCCGTATTGTCTGCCCGTGCCTGGCCGCAAATACACCGGTGCTTCGATGGAGATAGGGGCGGCAAGGCGCAGAGCAACACCAAAACTTAGGCCCGATGATCCAGGCGGGTGCCCAAGGCGGAATTAGGGACTGCCAACAGGAAGTCCCAGCATGGGGGCTTGCCACGGCTTAGAGACGCGCTCTGTCCTTCTGAGAAGCAACGTCCAGCAATGCTTTGGCGATGTTCTCCACTATGGGGCTATCCCATTTGGCCTGTTTACCGTGTTTGGACAAGTTGGTCGGTGTGTGATTGGCGAGTGTGTCCCACCAACCAGCTCCTTCCACAAATTTGGTAGTCACGAATCCCAATGGAGTTCCTTAGGTATTCTGGTAGTATTTCCTTCACTAACCGGCTGGTCCGGAACTCCTTGGAGGAATAAATCTAGTTTCCTCTTGAAGATGTCCACGGTTGTTCCGGCAATATTTCTTATGCTTGCTGGGAGGACGTTGAACAACCGCGGACCTCTGATGTTTATACAGTGTTCTCTGATTGTGCCTATGGCACCCCTGCTCTTCACTGGTTCTATTCTGCATTTTCTTCCATATCGTTCACTCCAGTACGTTGTTATTTTACTGTGTAGATTTGGGACCTGGCCCTCCAGTATCTTCCAGGTGTATATTATTTGATATCTCTCTCGTCTTCTTTCTAGTGAGTACATTTGGAGAGCTTTGAGACGATCCCAATAATTTAGGTGCTTTATCGCGTCTATGCGTGCCGTATATGTTCTCTGTATTCCCTCTATTTCAGCAATCTCTCCTGCTCTGAAGGGGGAAGTGAGTACTGAACAGTACTCAAGACGGGACAGCACAAGTGACTTGAAGAGTACAAGCATTGTGATGGATCCCTGGATTTGAAAGTTCTCGTAATCCATCCTATCATTTTTCTGGCTGTCGCAATATTTGCTTGGTTATGCTCCCTAAACGTTAGGTCGTCAGACATCATTATTCCCAAATCCTTTACATGTTGTTTTCCTACTATGGGCACATTTGATTGTGTTTTGTACCCTGTATTATGTTTAAGGTCCTCATTTTTACCGTACCTGAGTACCTGGAATTTGTCACTGTTAAACATCATATTATTTTCTGATGCCCAGTCGAAAACTTTATTAATATCAGCTTGAAGTTTTTCAATGTCTTCAGCCGAGGTAATTTTCATACTGATTTTTGTGTCGTCTGCAAAGGATGATACGAAGCTGTGACTTGTATTTTTGTCTATATCTGATATGAGAATAAGGAAAAGCAGCGGTGCAAGGACTGTACCCTGAGGTACAGAGCTTTTAACTGCACTTGGACTAGATTTTATATGGTTGACCGTTACTCGCTGAGTCCTGTTTGACAGAAAACTGAGTATCCAGCGTCCTACTTTACCGGTTATTCCCATTGACTTCATTTTGTGTGCTATCACGCCATGGTCACATTTATCGAAAGCCTTTGCGAAGTCCGTGTATATCACATCAGCATTCTGTTTTTCTTCTAATGCCTCAGTGACTTTATCGTAGTGCTCAAGTAGCTGTGAGAGGCACGATCTTCCCGCTCGAAATCCATGTTGGCCTGGGTTGTGAAGGTCATTGGTCTCCATGAAATTGGTGACCTGACTCCTAATCACTCTCTCAAATACTTTTATTATGTGCGATGTTAGTGCAACTGGTCTATAATTCTTTGCCAATGCTTTGCTCCCTCCCTTGTGTAGAGGGGCTATGTCTGCTACTTTAAGTGCATCTGGTATCTCCCCCGTGTCCAAGCTCTTCCTCCACACTATACTGAGTGCCTGTGCTACCGGCACTTTGCATTTCTTTATAAATATTGAATTCCATGAGTCTGGACCTGGGGCCGAGTGCATGGGCATGTTTTCAATTTCTCTTTCAAAATTTAGTGCGCTCGTGTTGATATCAGTTATATTTACAGGGGTTTGGATATCCCGCATAAAGAAATTGTCTGGATCTTCTACTTTCATGTTGTTTATTGGAGTGCTAAACATGTCCTCATACTGCTTTTTTAGGATTTCACTAATTTCTTTGTCATCCTCCGTGTATGAACCTTCACTTGTACGAATAGGTCCAATACTGGCAGTAGTTTTTGCTTTTGATTTCGCATATGTGAAGAAGTATTTTGGATTTTTCTTTATTTCCTGAATTGCTTTCTGTTCTAACTGCCTTTCTTCAGTTTCATATGAGTGTTTCAATTTCCGCTCGATTTCTTCAATCTCCCTATTTAAATTATTCCTTCTTTGACGGGAAATTCGTGTCTGCATAAGCAGTTCCGTTATTCTTTTCCTGCGTTTATAGTGTCTTCTGCGTTCTCTTTCTACGTTGGATCTCTTTCTGGCTTTCCTCAAAGGAACATGTTTCAGACAGACTTGATACGCTTCCGAAGTCAGTTTTTCTATTCCTTCTGTAGGACTTTTATTACTTAAAACAGTTTCCCATGGAATGTTTTTAAGTTCCCTGTTTATTATCTCCCAGTCTATCCTTTTATTATTAAAATTGAATTTACTGAATAGCCCCTCTCGCTTTATCAACGTTTTAGGTCTATTCTGAGTATTGATGGTAGTTTGCACTTCAATGAGCTTGTGATCTGAATATGTGGTATCTGATATCGTAATGTCTCTGATAATGTCTTCATTGTTCGTAAAGACCAGATCTAGAATATTTTCATTTCTCGTTGGCTCCGATATCTGCTGAGTGAGTGAAAATTTGTCACAGAATCTAAGTAGTTCTCTAATCTGTGGTTGGTTAGGTCCTGATAGATTCCCTGGTATAATATTATTGTTTGCTATTCTCCACCTGAGACTAGGCAAGTTGAAGTCACCTAAGAAGATAATATCAGGTATTGGGTTCTCCAAATTATCAAGGCTATTCTCTATTTTGTTTATCTGTTCTGTGAATTCCTCAGCCGTTGCATCTGGCGGTTTGTATATTAGAATAATCACTAAATTTATTTTCTCTATTTTTAATCCCAGTACCTCTATCACCTCATTTGTAACGTTTAGGAGCTCCGAGCACACAAGGTCTTCCCTAATATACAGACCCACTCCTCCATGTGTCCTAATTTCCTATCACACCTGTATAGGTTATATCTGGAATCCAGATCTCACTGTCCAAGAATTCCCCTGCATGGGTTTCTGTGAAAGCTCCAAATACTGCATTTGATTCCGTGAGGAGGCCATTTATGAACTGTACTTTATTGTTGGTTCTTGTTTTCAGTCCTTGTATGTTGGCAAAGATGAATGAGGTTACTCTATAGTGATAGTTTGACTGGGAGACTTTTTCGGCAAGCCCATTATGCGTGGACATATTGAGTTTGTTCTGACCAGTGCTGATTGTTGTAGGGCAGTTGCCTGTTGTAGTTGTGGTTCCCTTTCGGTGTGTAGTTGTATCTGTAATTCTGGTATGCAAGTGGGTCTGGCATCCAGTTCCATACATTCTCCATGCTCCTCCTTTTGAATTCTCTTTCGGTCTGGTATAAAAAATTTATCGAATTTCCTCCAAATTCATTATCCTGCTTGCCACTCTTTATGTAGCGTTCCGTGCCTTTCACGTGAAAGTATGGGCAGCTGAGGTCATAGCATTTTCTGTCCTCCAGTGAGGTTTGGCACATCTCAGGATGGAAAAACCTACATATTGATCCAAATCGACACTCACCTTTCCTAAGCATATTTAAACATTTTTTGGGATGTTGATAACTGCATTCTAATCCTTTCTTATTACCAGCATATCTATGTCTGCATATGCCCTTTGCATAAAATTTGCATAAGTCTGTCCTTCTGTTCTGACTTTCTCTATCGGGAACCATTGTAGTGTCTGTACCTACCGAGCTGTCAGTGCTGTCTGTTACACTTTCTAGTTTACTGTCATCCACATCCGGGCCTACTGAGTCAGAGGTTACAACTTCCTGAGTTTCAGCCTCAGTTTCATCCCTGACTATAGCCTCCGCCCCTGGTATATTACAATTGTTGTTCCTTTCCCACTCCTCCTGGATGGCTGGTAGACTTCCAATGAACGATGTTTTCCGATCATGCGTCATGTTATCTAGAAGGTTTTTTAGGATATTCCAAGCTGGCTGGTCATGTTTACACACCCAGAGCAAGTGGCCAGCTCTCAGTGCCGCAGTGTTACTCACTCCTGTACAAGCCGAATGAAATCTATTCTTACAGATATAACATTCAATTCCCGTTGCCTTCGACTTTAAAGAGATGTTACAGTGGCCACAAATTTGTTTATTTACTCCCATTTTGCCTTGTTTTGTTGTATATATCTATATATTTATAATATATATGTATACCGTATGTTTGTAATAGTATATATGTTTATTTGTTCTACAGTATGGTCAACTTATCACACGGTCGAGGGTGAGGGAGGGTCCCAGAGGTTGTACCGTTGACACTTGTTGTCCCAGGCCGCGGCTGGAGGCCCTCAGTTGCCAGTTACCTGGGTTATAACACTGATATATTAATTCGCTTGTATTACAGTAAGGGATTTTCTGCTTTATTCCCGACTTGCAATAGTATTCACTTTCTCTATTACTAATTTCTCGATCCACAGTCCCCTATTACACTTGTTGGAAACCAATTTGCTAGTAAGCACACACACACACGGTGGCCACACAGGATGTGGGCCTAAGGGCTGGGTTCTGGCACCACGAGGTGGACTCCACACAAAATTCACTTGTTATTTCCTTAAAGCACAAAAGTCGGATGTCAATCACTATGGTATATTGTTTAATAAGTTGAGACGCACTTTATGAGTTATCTGACTGTGTTTAGTTCCTGTATCACTGAAATATCCCGAGATATATAGTGTTTCTCACAGAGCTCGTGCTCACGTGTGCTTCCCCTCCCCACACCAGTAGACAACCCCTAATACCCCTAATGGTACCCCTAATATATATATAAATAATATATAGATATATATATATATTATATATATATCTATATAACATATATATATATATATATATATATATATATATATATATATATATATAATATCAATTCATCAATATCAATAATAGTAAGATAAATACTGGGCACAAAGCCTAACACCAATAACGGTACACTTATATATAAATATATTCTCTGGCATAAGTTATACTATTAACCCTTAAATGGCGCATAGCTATATACCATTTGACACCCACAGGCGCATACAAAAAAAAAAAAAAAAAAATTATTTTTCTTCCTAACCTGTTAATTTGTGTTCACTGATCACGGGAAAAATAATAAAAAAATCGTAAGTTGAATATATTGGCCGCTATAGGGCAGGGAAGTCTGGCACAAAACAGGCGCTCACTCAGCATGCGTCCCAGGCGGTCTGTTGATCGCCAGCTGTCAGGCCAGAGTTGCCACAAAGAGATAATTGCCTAATTATTTCAATGGTTCTGATTGATTTTTCGTAGTTTTTTTTGCTGCAATATTATTCAATAGTGTGTAGTGTGATATATTTATATAATGAAATGTGTGAATCATCGCTGTACTCAAAAATATGGTGTGCTTATTGTTGATTCAATTATGTTCATCAAACAGTGAACAAATACATTGTCGGTTATTACACTATATACACAGGTTATATATAAGTATCTGCATGTTTTGTTCACCATAACGAACCACTAAGTTGCTATTATGAGTCAAAAAGTAACAGGAGTGACCACCGTGTACCAGCCAGCCACTCACGCCCTCCCTCAAGTCACTTGACTCACCCACATTCTCCTCCCACAATACTGTTTTTGCCCTTATTCACTATATACAGATGCTATATATAAGTATCTATATTCGTGTTCACCATAACGAACCACTAAGTTGGTATGCTGAGTGGCAGTGGCAGCCAGTGGCAGCCCGCCACTGGCTGCCACTCCCTCCCTCCTCACCTGACTTGCCACCATTTTCCACTCACCATACTGTTTTTGCTTTTATATACAGACGTTATATATAAGTATTTACATGTTTTGTTCACCATAACTGTACAACTAAGCTTGTATGGTGAGTAAAGCACAAAGACGTGGGACCTCACAGTCAGCTGATGGCTACCGCCCTCAAGGCCAGACGCAGCACTAATATTTCTCCTCCAACAATACTGCTTGTGGTGTTATTACGCTATATACACACATTATATATAAATATCTACCGGTTTTATTCATCATACTTGTACAAGTAAACTGGTATGGTGCCCAAAGACCATCGTGGTCATCAGTAAACAACACGATAATTCCTGCAGACGACGCTACTCTCTCACCAAAATGGCGGCTCCCAACCTCCTACTCTTGCTGTTTATACTCTCTATACACACGTTATATATAAGTAGCTACATTTGTGTTCACCATAACGAACTGCTAAGCTGGTATGGTGAGTGCAGTCAATAAAAGGTGGCCACACACAGTCAGATAACAACGCCACCACCCTCCCTCCCACAGCATTACTCCTCCCTCCATGGAGCACAGCGCTAAATATCATCACAATCCTCTTACTATCAGACCCATGGTCAGTTTTATCACAGTCAGGGGTCTTCTGTAATAATATTATCGCTACATAATAGCATGAACAAGTATATTATGGCATTTTTAGGCGATGCTGTGGTCACAAGCTGAACAGCAGTGCTGTGAGCTCATGCTGCGTGCGTCAGGCTTGGTAGCTTACGCGATACTGAGGCCCCTAACACCCGGGAGATTGGCCCACGATTTTTTTTAAAAATGGCGTCTGTTTACAAGAGCCCTGATGAAGGTGTGGTGAACCCCGTGTATCCGCGGGCCGTTTAAATTTTGCGTAGTACTCCAACGCATCATATGATGCGATGCGCAATTTTCTGCAAGTCAGTCAAAGCATCATATGATGCGATGCGCAATTGAAGGGTTAATGTCACATGAAAGAATTCATCAACCAACACAGCAAACTCTTCAATAATAATACAGGTGCATCCACACACCACAAAATATCTTGTGAGAGTTTTCTACAGTCTCACTTCTCACAACTGTGTCCTACCGTGACATTGGTGAGCCTTGCTCACGACATATAAAATACTCTGGCTAAGTAATATAGCTGACTAAAGGGGAATTGGGAGGGAAACTGAATCACCTACTTCCACCTCGATGTGCGGACTAGCCCCCGGTGAGAGTTGAATTGTAGCTCCTGGTCCCGGCTCTCGCCTCGTTGTAGGGAACGCACACACACACACACACTGATGCGTACTCCAGGAACTCAACCAACGTCCCAACGTAAACGCGTCGTCTCCGTGCCTTTCCACTGCAGGTCCGTGCTCCTCCACGACTTCTGGAATGGTTGGAGTCGGTCTCCTGGCCGTCGACTTCTCCTCTCAACTACGGCTGCCAACCTACTTCTCGGCTGCAGACATCATGATTCCCAATTAGTTTTCTTCTTCCCACTGGTTCCCGGTGAATCGGTCCAGCCAATACGTCGTCACAAAAATGGGTGATCTGTCTCAGACGTCACATACGTCACTGCACAGACCTCGCTTCTTCTTGCACAGTACCTGCCCCCAGGAGCACTTGTTGCTCAATATTCCGTCGGTTTTCTCTCTGATCCAACACATGAACGAAGGAAGACTTCACAGAGTACTTGCAGACTTCGGGTAACACGTAAGATCCACGGGAAGGGAACAGCTGTCAAAACTGACAGAACTGACAAAACTGAGACAATGGGTGATCTGTCTCAGACGTCACATACGTCACTGCACAGACCTCGCTTCTTCTTGCACAGTACCTGCCCCCAGGAGTACTTGTTGCTCAATATTCCGTCGATTTCCTCTCTGGTCCAACACATGAACGAAGGAAGACTTCACAGAGTACTTGCAGACTTCGGGTGACACGTAAGATCCACGGGAAGGGAACAGCTGTCAAAACTGACAGGACCAACTTTCGCACATCCGACCTCCCTGACTTGCTGGGTTAGACTGGTTTCCTCACGGTGGATCGGCCCAGCCACTACGTCGTCTCCTAACCGTGTGAACTGCCACAGACGTCACATACGTCACCTCACAGACCACTTCTTGCAACGCACCTGTCCTGGAGCACCTGTTGCTCAATATTCCGTCAATTCCTTTTTCTGGTCCAACACATGAACGAAGGAAGACCTCACAGGGCGTTTGCAGACTACAGGAGACGCGTACATCCACCGGAGCTTGGGTAAACTGTCACACTGACAGAATGCCCGGTCGCACGTCCTACCTCCCTGACGTGCCGTGTTCGACTGGTGGCGCCACAGAGGCGCGATCTCCGGACCCTCCTGCTGTCGTGACGTCATACCCGCCAGTGGCGGTTTTCATTGGCTCCTTGTGCCACGTCATTGTCAGTGACCAATCTGGTGCCACTGACGTCATACAGTTTTGGCGGGAGAATGGAGTGACCAGCGCCATATTGGCGTCCTAAAGGGCCTAAACAACAGGCCAAAACTTTCTTCTTTTGCGAATTTCTCGCAAACGCGTGCACACTCCACGCTGCCCCACACATCAAATTGTAGCCCGTAACGTAGAGAACGCTCGGGTAAAGTGGATATGACTCTTACAGCTGGCGTGGGAGAAATATAAGGGGGGGGGGGGAACACCGTCACATGCGTGACATCATCCCGGGGCCAGTAGGGCATCCGGGGTGGGGCGCCCGAGTTGTCGCGAATATATTTTTGTTCATTTTTTTGCACACAATTCTAAATACATTTTATTTGTTTTTGCGTGTTAATCCTGTGTATAATGAACACGTACACTATATTATGGCAGTAAAACATCCGTACTGTCCGAGGACACTGTGTTACGTGCATGACACTTGTGTACACATATGCAGCACATATTTACTATGTATCATGCTAATTTATGTATATATACAATCTATTTACACACTATACACTGTCACACACTATATACATTCACCATCAACACATTCAGAACACCACGTGTGTGAGCAGCCACATTGCTCCTCCCATCATACAGTTATTCACACCAATGTTTCACGTTCATTTATGTATATTTACAACATATGTACACACTATGCACTGTCACACACTATATACATTCACCATCAACACATTCAGAACACCGCGAGTGTGAGCAGCCACATCCAGCCATCCCTCCCTCACTTCAACATCTTACTTGCCAACATTGCTTCTCCCCCCATAGTGTTATTGTTTTTATTACACTATTTACACATGTTATATATACCTATCTACATGTTATATTTACCAGAACTATGCAAGTAAGCCGGTATTGTGTCCAAACAGTACAGTGGCCACCATACACTGCATGAGAAATCACACAGCAGACAGAAGGCGAAGCTACGATTACGATGCCACTGCCCTCACCAAAATAGCTCCTCTCAACATACTCCTGTTGCTGTTATTACACTATATATACACACACACTGTATATACGCATATACATATGTGTTCCCCATAGCGAACCACTAAGCTAGTACGGTGAGCAAAAACAAGAGTGGCTGCCACACAGTGAGGCTACCTCAATTCTCTCTCTTCCTCCCTCCCTCACCAAAATTCCTCCTTCCACAATACTACGCACAATGCTAATTATAACCACAATCCTGCTATTATCACAATCCTGGTCACTAATTCCTGTAAAGGAATAAATGACCACAAGTTTATTTTGAAAAGGAACCTAAGAAGTCGTTTGAAGATTCCTAGATGGACGAAATAATGCTGTGGTGCTGTGGCTAGTGCTGTGAACATCGTGAACAGCATTGAATCACTGATATTTGAACATTGTACCCAGTCATTATCACACTCAGGCTCTTCTATAATACTATCATGACAAAATAATACTAGTTATATATATATTTTGACATTATTAGGCGATGCTGTGGTCACACGCTGAACAGCCGTGCTGTGCGCTCATGCTGCGAGCGTCAGCCTTGGTTGCTCACTCACTACTTAGGCTCTCACACCCGAGAATGTGGCCCACGATTCTTTTAAAGATGGCGTCTGTTTACAAGAGCCCTGAGGAAGCTGATGTGAACCCCCCCCCTCCTCCCAACATACTCCTTTTGCTGTTATTACACTATATACAGTACAACCTCGATTCAACATACTATATGGGACCAACCCCAGTTCGTTGGAGCGTTGGATTCGTTGCAAGAGGTGACCTTCAGGAGGCGTTTGTGTCAGTGTCTTTTTTTTTTCTTGTACACAATAAAAATGCATTATCATATTACATACTCTACCTATATATTACTTCTCTACTAAGAAATACTGTAATTCATAAATTTACCTTATTGTTGAAGTTATATCCATCTTGAAGTTTTGTGAAGTTGTGAATGCTCTACAGTAAATACGTACCGCAGTGCATTATGCCGTTAGCACTGTGTTGATTAAAAGTAGTTCTGCTGTATGTTGAGTACTACAATAGTTTATGAAAACTATTGTACACAAAAATTACTGCAACTTTAATTTTAACACTGAGTACACACTTAAATTTAACACTTGTTCTAACTGTTCATGTTGCACACGATGTTTTTAGATGTTTGCATCAGCTTTGGTGGTGCTCGCTGCTGCTGTGAGTTCAGCCGCTTCTGAGCTGGTGCTGGCTGCTGTTGTACAAGTGCTGGGTACAACTGTGCTTGTGCTGGGTACGGCTGTTGTACCTGTGCTGGGTACAACTGTGCTCGTGCTGGGTATGGCTGTTCTCGTGCTGGGTACGGCTGTTCCCATGCTGGGTACGGCTGTTCTTGTGCTGGGTTCGGCTGTTCTCGTGCTTGGTACGGCTGTTCTCTTGCTGGGTACGGCTGTTCTCGTGCTTGGTACAGCTGTTCTCCTGCTGGGTACGGCTGTTCTCGTGCTGGGTATGGCTGTTCTCGTGTTGGGTACGGCTGTTCTCGTGCTGGTTGATTTTCTGCTACTAGTTCTTGCAAAATATTGCTTCGTTTTTGGCATTAATAAGGCACTATTAGTAAGCCCCTGAGACATTTTGTTTTATAACCAAAGAGCTGTAGTAAAAAAATGGTCAATTCCACAATTATTCTTCCACCGGCGGATAAATACTGTACGTCAATCGCAGACAAAGCTAAGGGCACTGGGTGCATACTGTACGAACGCAGACTAAGTCTATACGCACACCCTTCAGTTGGCTGGTGTTTAAGCCTGATCCAGTAACATAAATTTCTCTTAAATATTCGATTTACATCAAATTATATATTTTTGTGTTATGTATTTAGTTTAGCAACATTATTACGATAATAAGAGCTATAAAAAATACTTATTTTGAAACTGATTTATTTATTTCATTATTTCGAAGCCATAGGTCACTGAACTGTGGCGACGAAATCGAACAAAACACCGCCTGGTGTTGTGTTCGATTTCCAGTAACATATATTTCTCTCAAATATTCAATTTACATCAAATTATATATTTTGGGTTACATATTTAGTTTAGCAACATTATTACGGTAATAAGAGCTATAAAAAATACTTTGGAACTAATTTATTAATTTTATTATTTCGAAGCCGTAGATCGCTGAACTGTGGCGACGAAATCGAACACAACACAACAAGCATGGTGTATGGACAGGGATTAGACCCGTCTACTCGTGCTGGAGTTGTGCTGCCAATAACGTGAACAATTTCTCAAATAGGAGATATCTACCTTATTACAGTATATTTTGGTCTTATTTAGTTTGGTTTAATTAGGATAATAAAGAGTTATTAAAACACCAGTTTTAGAAATGATTTATTAATGTGAAACGTTCAAAGCCATGGGTCACTGAACTATGACAACACAGACGAAAGTGAGTGAAACCTCACTGTAAAGGGAAGTTTACTGTACAGTATTCCCTTATCTGTCCACCCTCACTCGTCTTGTTTCATCACAGAAAATGTATAAGAAGATTTCAACATATTAGCTAGCTATTCATGCTTCAGCCTTTAAATTAATTTACAAAGATACGTGTGCCACAAATCGGTGAACGAAAATCATTGAAACTCAGTCGTTCACTTCTGTGGACCACTCTGGCTGGTGTTTGGTTAATATGCGTCACTTCTTGTGGACCATTCTGGCTGGTGTTTGGTTCATATGATTCACTTGTTGTGTGGTCCACTTGTGTGATCCAACTTGTCTTATGAAGGAATTATTAATTGTAATCTGTGATAGAATGAGACAGTTTTCCACCACTCTGTGAACTCTGTCCCAACATCGTAAGCTTGTGGACCACTTGTGGTCCACTTGTGTGGTCCACTTGTGTGGTCCACTTTTGTGGTCCACTTGTGTGGTCCATTTGTGTGATCCATTTGTGTGATCTAACTTGTCATATGAAGGAATTATTAAATGTAATCTGTGATGGGATGGTAAAGTTTTCTACCACTGTGAACTCTGTCCCAACATCGTAAGCTTGTGGACCACTTGTGGACCACATGTGCGGTCCACTTGTGTGGTCCACTTGTGTGATCGAACTTGTCATATGAAGGAATTAATAATTGTAATCTGTGATAGAATGTGAAACTTTTCCACCAGTCTGTGAACTCTGTCTCGACGACGTAAGCAAATCCGAACATCCCCCGCTTCGGCGAACCATTGTTCGTTGAACCGGGTGAGTAAATCCGGCCTGAAAAGTGTGCGAACTAGCCGGAGATTCGTTGAATCGGGGTACGTTGAATCGAGGTTGTACTGTATACATGTTATATGTAAGTATCTACATGTTTTGTTCACCATAACTGTACAACTTACCAGGTATGTTGTAAAAACAACATAGTGGCCACAAAAAACTGCACGATATGTGACAGCAGGTAGCAGACAACAGGTTGCCAGTCCCTCCCTCACCAAAATGGCTCCTCCCAGCATACTGTTCATTTTGTTATTACACTATATACACACATATTTTATCTAAGTATCTTCATTTGTGTTCACCATAGGAAACCATTATGCTGGTAGAGTTCAGACAATAACAGAGTTCGCCACACACAGTCAGCTGACGCTCCCTCCCTCACCATCATTCTTCCTCCCACCATAGTGTTTCTGCTTTTATTACACTATATACACATGCTATACATAATTATCTACATGAACAAATCCACAAGGGCCGTGACGAAGGTTCGAAACCCTCGTCACAGACCTTGTGGATTTGTTCATTTGATGCATCACGCTATTGTGATTTCTGTGTGCAAGTATCTACATGTTTTGTTCACCAAACTCTACAACTAAGCTGGTATGGTGTCCAAACAACATAGTGGCCACTGTACACAGCATGACAAGTCACGCACCAGCCAGCAGACAATGCCATCTCCTTCACCAAAATGGCTCCTCCCAACATACTCCTTTTGCTGTTATTGCACTATATACACACATTATGTATAAGTATCTACATTTGTGTTCACTATAGGGAACCATTAAGCTGGTATGGTGAGTTCAAACAATAACAGGTGGCCACACAGAGTCAGCAGACGATGCTACATCTTTCCCTCACCAAGATTACTCCTCCCACCATGCTACACACAGTGCTAATTGTATATCCTCTCCTAATCCTCCCCGGCCAGTGTATCCTGGCCGGGGAGGATTTACTGGGCGCAATTCCTTAACTGTAGCCTCTGTTTAACGCAACAGTAAAATGTGTACTTGGATGAAAAAACGATTCTTCGCGGCGGGGATCGTATTCCAGGGACCTGCCCGAAACGCTACGCGTACTAGTGGCTGTACAAGAATGTAACAACTCTTTGTATATATATCTAAAAAAAAAAAAAAAAAATTATCACCACAATCCTAATATTATCAGACTCCTGGTCATTTTTATCAGTCGGAGGTCTTCTGTAATACTATCATCGCTAAATAATAACAGTTACATATATATTTTGAAATTTTTAGGCGATGCTGTGGTCACAAGCTGAACAGCAGTGCTGTTAGTTCATGCTGCGTGCACCAGCCTTGGTTGCTCACTTGGAACCGAGGCTCTCACACCCAGGATTGTTACCCACAATGCTTTTTTGTTTTTTTTAAGTGGCGTCTGTTTACAGGAGTCATGAGACACAGGATGTGAGCTTTGTGTACCCATGGGGCATTTTGAATCGCTCTCTATACCTTAAAATGCCACATGGAGCTCTGCGTACCCTCGATCAAGTGCCATAAGGCACTTTGCACAGTGCAGTGGTTAAATGCCTCTACCAGTCTCTTGGCTGTGAATCATTTTGCTTGGGGTATGTCAGTAACAAACTGCAGAACAGCTTCATCTTCAAACTTTGCTGCCTCCAACTCTATATGGTCTTCATTCGCGAGCTCCTCTGCATGAGTCCAACAACAATTCCACATTTCCCTCATCCACCTCAAGGTTTAGATCCTTTGTAATTTCAACAATATTTTCAGACAGCTCCCGCAACTGATTCTCAAAACCCTGAAAATTATTCACAAACTTAGGACAAACTTTTTTCCATACATCATTCATGTTAGTCTCTCTAACTTTCATTCCATGCTTTTCCCATGTTCCTAACTGACTTATAAATGTCTTAGCCTGGCCAGAATTCATTAATGAAATGCCTGTGTTGTCTGTTGCAGGATGTGCCTGACGAAAGGTTCTGTGGGTGTAATAAACGTTGAATGATCTTTTGTCCATAGCTTGCAGCAACGAGGTTGTGCTTGGTGGCAAAAATACAACCTTCATATTTTTAATAAAATTGTCATGATACTCAGGGTGTCCAGGTGCATTGTCCAACATGAGTAAAACTTCAAAATGAATCTTCTTTTTAGCACAATATGATTTCACTTCAGGCACAAAGTATTCTAAATAAAAGTCC
The DNA here is from genome assembly GCA_020271785.1 of Procambarus virginalis. NCBI lineage: Eukaryota > Metazoa > Arthropoda > Malacostraca > Decapoda > Cambaridae > Procambarus > Procambarus virginalis. Next base: position 1,552 of record WNGS01069880.1, on the reverse strand, counting down.
CCAAAAATGTCTTGTTTTACCCAAGCTTTGGTAGTACTTTTTCACACCACCTGACAAAGACAATTTTGGCAAATTCTTTAAAGCTTTGGGCTTTTCTGAGAAGCATACAAGAACAGGCTTTAGTTTAAAATCACCAGCAGTATTTCCTCCAAGCAACAGGGTTAAGCAGTCTTTGCTGCTTTGAAGCTAGGCATGTTGTTTTTTATTCCTATGCAGTGTACTGTAGACGCACGATTATCCGGAATCCAACCTTCTGGAAAACTCCCTTATCTGGCTAAAATCGTGGCCGGATAAAGTTATCTCGCTATCCAACTAAATGTCCATGGAGCTGGAAAAGCGGGTGTTTGGCTGGATAAAAAAATCTGGGCCAGTTTAACTTGCTGCCGATGTTACACTATCCGGACATTGTCCAGATACGAATGCCAGGCGGCAAGCCATACTGTATTAATCCATATGGCTGTGGCTCGAAGCGCATGCTGTAGGAGGGGGTGGGGTGGGGTGGGTGGGTGGTGTCGGGAGAGAGAGGAGCTTTGGGAGGGACCACCTGGGGGGATAAAGGTCAGGAAGGGAGGAGGGAGCCAGTCAGGAAGGGAGGGAGGGAGGGAGTCCGGTCAGGAAGGAGGGACGGAGTCGGTCAGGGAGGGAGGGAGGGAGGTCGGTCAGGGAGGGAGGGAGGGAGTCTGGTCAAGGAGGGAGGGAGGGAGGTCGGTCAGGAAGGGATGGAGGGAGTCGGTCATGGGAGGAGTAGGGAGGGAGTCGGTCAGCGAGGGAGTCGGTCAGGGAGGGAGGGAGTCGGTCAGGAAGGACGGGAGGGAGTCGGTCAGGAAGGGGGGGGGAGGTCGGTCAGGAAGGGGAGGGAGGGAGTCGGTCAGGAAGGACGGGAGGGAGTCGGTCAGGAAGGGAGGGGAGGGAGTCGGTCAGGAAGGGAGGAGGGAGTCGGTCAGGAAGGACGGGAGGGAGTTGGTCAGGAAGGGCAGGAGGGAGTCGGTCAGGAGAGGGAGGGAGGGAGTCGGTCAGGGAGGGAGGGGGAGTCGGTCAGGGAGGGAGGGAGTCGGTCAGGGAGGGAGGGAGTCGTTCAGGGAGGGAGGTGAGTCGGTCAGGGAGGGAGGGAGTCGGTCAGGGAGGGAGGGGAGTCTGTAATGGGTTCTACCATTGTAATGGGTACCTCAGTAATGGTAAAATACCCTAATTGAAATAATTATTAAATCATTTATTGTAATATCTCTGTCCACACTTAATAACCAGCAAGCACTAATAACGGACCAGCATGACCCCTCGGTGGACTGTCACGAATATAAGCTGAATATTAAATGAGGCATATCACAAGGAAAACGGGATCATTAATCTTACCCTTTTCCTTCCACTGCCACCACCTTCCAAAGGAATCAATGTGTCTATAATTATCGGTCCCCAGGAAGGAAGGGACTTAATAATCAGGGAACTCAACGGACCAGTGATTGAAATGGAATGGATTATCTAGTCTTATTGAACTGAACGGGGGAGGCTCTCGCTTTACTTTATTATTCCTAAGAATGGAGAAACACAGGGAAGT
>WNGS01069877.1:0-11654 GCA_020271785.1 Procambarus virginalis | reverse complement strand
GCCATCACCTTAATCAGACTATCAAAATCCTCAGATTAGGCACAAATTGCTAATTATTTTGTCAATAAAGATTTATATATAATAAACAGCTCTCTTAATTTCACGACTATCGCACGATTCTCCGCAGATTTTTACTTACAGCTTGTAGCGCTGCTTTTGAGTCAGTCAGATCACTGCGCCATTAGTTTTCGTTCGAGGAATCTTAACGCCATAACAATGGCATTAGCTCTTCTTGCGTTGAAGAGGCATAGTTACTTCAATACGTGCTTCTCCTTCATTTCCGCGTTTAAATCATTATTCCTAACTACACGTGTATGCTGCCACCCTCTGCCATTAGACAGGATTAGATGGACCCATATGTAGAATTTGATCTAGTCTCATACTCGGCTTCTTTATAAATTTCCCGTAGAAACTTGTGCCTCCTTTCTTGTTGTCATGTTGGATTTTTTCTGCCATTTCATTGATGATAAACCTGCATGAGTCATCTTCCCAGGGAGGTAACCCTCTCTACAGGCGAGGAGCCCACGGGCTTGCTCAAGCGGGTGAAGTTCTTCGAGAGTAGACAGACTGATCGACGATTGGCATTTTTTATTTTTTTGTTGTTTAAGAGTCGCTACTTGGAACAAAAAGTTCTTCAAGTAGCACGGGACTATGGTGAGCCCGTTGTGGACTTACTTTGGCACAGGAGCGGGACTGTGAGAGGTACAAATTAGTTTGCTGTTGTTGTTTTAGATTAGCAACTCAGAACGAACTGTCATGTAGCACGGGGCTATGGTGAGCCCTAAAACATAATTATAAGTTACACATTATTATATATACCATGCAAGACTCGCCTTTTGAACAGTTGAAAACACACACACACACACACACACACAACCGAACACACACACACACACACACACACACACAACACACACACCACACACACCAACAACGCAGGACAGAACGCGTCGCCAGAAAGCTTTCAAATAGAGAGAAAGAGAAAAATCTAAAACTTGAATCCGAATGTAAAAAGCGAGTGAGCGAGATGGCATCGCGGGTAATATTATACAAGGGCAATAACTGTAAAAACCTCACCGAGAAATGACCTCAAGTCGGAATGTTGCCCCGTCACTCCTGGCTAGGAGGAGGGGAGGGACGGACGAATAGGTGAAGGATGTCGGGGTGAAAAAGAAAGGAGGGGACGTAAAGGTGTTTAGGAAGGACGGAAGGAATGAAGGGATTAACCAAGGTTTAAGAAGGAGAAGGGGGAGGGAGGTATGGAATTGATGTAGGATGGAAAGTGTATGGTTAAGGAAGTAGGAATAGTGTGAAGGGAGAGGAAGACAGAGTAAGAGATACTGAGTTGTGGGGGATGAAAGGGTATAGGAAGTAGTGAAGTGCTAGGAGTGGTGAGGAGGAAGTAGGTTGGGAAGGAGAAAATGGTTGAGAAGGAGAGATGTGAGGGATGTTGAAGGGGTAAATTAAGAGTGGAGTGGAAGAGGCGGAAGAGAGTGGTGATTCGCGGGTTAGATAAGGGCATGAGGTAGTCGGCTAACTGAAAGTCGAGGGAGGAAAGGAGAGGCAGTGAGGGATGGAGATAAGTATAACAACAAAGGAGACGATGAGAGAAAGGTGGATGGGGGGGGGGCGAAGGAAAGAAAGAACTAAGATGGAGGTGTGAGGAAGGTATAGGGTTCAGTAAAGGGGAAGAAGGGAGACAAGGAGGAGATACTTGCGGACAATGTTGTGTGTAAGGTTACAAGGTTCACTACCCGACCCACCTTCCTGGACATTTAGAAGTCGGCAGCCATAACACAAGGCGATCAGCCAGTAATAGCCTCATGCTGATTGTGTCGTTCAATGAGCGATATTTTTTCCAGACTAATTCGCATTTGTTTGTTCAACATGTTAATTGGGTACTAAAGTCGGTGCCCACATGAGGACCTGACCCACCGGGTGCACCATGAACTGGGGTCACAGAATTAACACCCAGCTTTAAACCAAAACATGACTACAACTTAACAATATATGAAAGAATCCGTTAGACATCAACACATTATAATGAACGTAATCTTAGTTTTAAAAATAAGGCGAGAGTATATATGTGAGAGAGAAGAGAGAGGAGAAGAGAGAGAGAGAGATGAGAGGAGAGAGATGAGAGAGAGATGATGAGAGAGATGGATAGAGAATGAGCGAGAGAGAAAGAGAGGAGAGGGGGGGGGGGGAGACGAGGCTGAGGGGCTGGGGTAAAACAGGCAGTGGTTAAGTAAGGACATGGGTTCTCCCATTCCAGAGGGAACACTGCTGATAAGAATGATACTCAGTTGGAATGTGATCTACGGCCCCCCCCCCCCCTCCCCCTGTCTCAGCTCCACGCCTCTCGTCTCTCCGATCGCAATATTCCTCTCCCGCTCTCCTCTTACTCTCGTGGCCCATGTTCCTCTTCCATCCAAATGTTCTCTCTCCCGTCTGCGCCTATCTCATCCCTCCTCGCCCCTTGTTCTTCCACCTCCCCTCAGTTGCTCCTCCACCATTCCAGCATCCAGACTCTCCCCAGGGTAGATAACAGCCTCAGTGGATTCTGCGTTGTCGGCCCTAGGGATGGAGGTGATGGGCTGTTGGACTTTACCGTTTAGAGGATCAGAACAGGACGCGGTGTGAGGGGGTGTGATGGGGCATTGTTGGGGTAGTTGGGGGGAGACAGTGAAGTTGGGTGTGCTGGTGTGTGGTGTTTGTTGTGGTGGTGTGTGGTATGTGTTGTGTGAGGTGTAGTGATGGGGGGTGAGTGTGTGTGAGGGGGGGGAGTGGGTGATGAGTGGAGGGTTAGTGGTGGACAGTGAGTGGGGGGTGGCAGTGAGTGGTGAGGGGCGAGTGTGTTGTGTGAGGTAGGGTGTTGTGTGTGTGGGGGGGGGTGGGACAGTGTGTGGAGGAGGGGGGGAGTGTGTGTGTTGTTAGTGTTGTGAGGGGGAAGGAGGGTGGGAGGGGTGAGTGTGTGTGTTTGAGGAGGTTAGTGTTGTGTAGTAGGGGTGAGTGTGTAAAGGGGTGAGTTGTGTGTGTGTGATGGTTAGTGTTGGTGAGGGGGGGATGAGTGGGTGAGGGGTGAGTGTGTGTGAGGAGGTAGGTAGTGTTTTGTGTAGGGGTGAGTGTGTAAGGGGTGAGTGTGTGAGGGGTGCGTGTGTGAGGGGTGAGTGTGTGTATTCGGGAAATGACTGTGACATGGGAGTTAGTGTGTTATAGTTAATATTATTAATAAAATCATTGAGACTGTTCTTGGTTGTTGAAAGTTCATGACGGTTTGAGCTCTGTGTAGCATCACTGCTGTGCAACCTCACACTGATCTGGCAGCGTTGCATCATGTGAGTGTGAAAAACGCCTTACACAAGCCGTGATAAGGTTGCAAACTCCCTATTTGCAGGCTCGAACTTCAGCTCTTAAAACCTCCGGCATTCCAGCCACGGTTGTCCTAATGCAATGATCTCCCGACCTATTTTTCTATTACATCATCTTTTGAAATTACGAATAGTGTTTGTTTCTACAATCTTCTCATATAGTTCATTTACCCGCTAATGTACTCGTACACCTATACTAAAACTTTCTGCTATCTCTCTGGCTCATACCCGGTCTCTCAATTCTTTCCTCCATTCTTTTGCTGTGTTATGTGGTGAGTTGCAGAATGTGAGAATATCTCTACTTCCACTCTGTCAATCCAGGAACAGCTTAGTATTATCTCCTCTCTCCTCTCTCCTCTCTCCTCCTCTGCTCTCTCGTCTTGCCTCCTCCTCTCTCTCCTCCTCGTCTCCTCCACTCTGTCCTCCTCCTACCCGGCCCCCTCCCCCATTCCAGCCTCCTGACCTCCCTCCCTGTCTTTCCACCACTACGTCACCCCAGACCGGCTTACGCAGGTCGCACTCTTTACTCATATTCTGCGTTTTTGAATAGGGAGTTAGGATGGGTGGCATGCTCTGGAACTGGTCTCACATACGGAATACAATGAGGTGAATGCCTCCTTATTTTAAGGTTCCTGAATGATATTCAGAGTGTTGATATTAAAGAATAGCTGCTGATGTTATCCTATTTATATATACCTCCGGAGTAAGGTTTGACGTATTATCCTCTCTTAAGTCTGTTTCTTTGTACGACACAGGGAGGCAGTTACCTTTCACTGTGGACTGGTCTACTGTCTACGGTCTACTGTCACTGTTCTAATCTTCATCACCTTACACTTCTGGTGTTGAACTCCAAAAGTCATTTTCGGACCAACATTGCTGTTTGCCGAAGGAATTTTTGAGAATCTTCCAATCTTTATCTGTCACAACTCTCTCATTAATTTTGCATGGTCTGCGTGCATCAGTATGTAGGACACAACTCCTGCAATGAACTTATTAAAATAAATGAGAAATAGTATTGGTCACATTATCCGATACTTAAGACACCCCAGGGCCAGCCCGAGCTCTCTCCCTTACTCGTCACTCTCCGCCCTCTACTGTACTCTCCCCCCTTACTGTCCCGGTCTCCCCCCCTTACTGTCCTCTCCCCTCTTTACTGTCCTCCCCTTCCTTCACTGTCACTCTCCCCCCCTTACTGTCACTCTCCCCCCCTTACTGTCTCTCACCCCTTACTGTCACTCTCCCCCCCTTACTGTCACTCTCCCTACCACGTCTACTGTCACTGCTCCCACCCTCTCTTACTGTCACTCTCCCCCCCCTTACTGTCACTCTACCCCCCCCCTTACTGGTCACTCTCCCCCCCTACTGTCACTCTCCCCCCTTACTGTACTCTCCCCCCCCTTACTGTCACTCCCCGCCCTTACTGTCACTCTCCCCCCCCTCTCCTTTGTCACTCTCCCCCTTACTGTCACTCGCCCCCCTTACTGCCTCTCCCCCTTACATGCTCACTCTCTCCCCCCCTTACGTGTCACTCTCCCCCCCTTACTGTCACTCTCCCCCCCTTACTGTCACTCTCCCAGCCCCTTAACTGTCACCTCTCCCCCCCCCTTACTGTCACTCTCCCCCCCTACCTTACTGTCACTCTCCCCCCCCTTACTGGTCACTCTCCCCCTTACTGTCACTCTCTGTCCACCCTCCCCTACTGTCACTTCCTCCCTCCCCCTGTACACTGTCACTCTCCCTCCCACCTTACTGTCCACTCTCCCCCCTTACTGTCCTCTCTCCCCTACTGTAACTCCCCTTACTGTCACCTCCCCCCCTTACCTGTCACTCTCCCCCCCTACTGTCACTCTCCCCCCCCTTACTGTCACTCTCAACCTCCTCACTCTCCCCCCCTTACTGTCACTCGCCCCCCTTACTGTCACTCTCCCCCCCTTACTGTCACTCTCCCCCTTACTGTCACTCTCCCCCCTTACTGTCACTCTCCCCCCCTTACTGTCTCTCCTCTCCCCCCTTACGTCACCCTGCTGCCTCTCCTCCCCCCCTACCTGTCACTCTCCCCGCCTTGTAGCTGTCATCTCTCCCCCTTACTGTGCAACTCTACCCCCCTTACTGTCAGGCTGCTCCCCTGAGACATGTCACTCTCCCCCTACCTCTCCCTTACTGTCACTCTGCCCCCCTTAACTGTCCTCCCGCCCCTTACTGTCACTCTCCCCCTTACTGTCACTCCCCCCCTACTGTCACTCTCCCCCTTACTGTCCCTCCCCCCCCATTACTGGTCACTTCTCCCTTACGTCACTCTCCCCCCTTACTGTCCACTCTCTCCCCTCTTACTGTCACTCTCCCCCCCTTACTGTCACTCTCCACCCCTACTGTCACTCTCCCCCCCCTTACTGTCACTCTCCCCCTTACTGTCACTCTCCCCCTTACTGTCACTCTCGGCCCCTTACTGTCACTCTCACCCCCTTAATGTCACTGTCTCCCCTCACTGTCACTCGCTCCCTCTCCCCCCCTTACTGTCACGCTCCTCCCCCCTACGGTCCCCCCCCCCCACTCTCCCCCCTTAACTGTCACTCTCCCCCTTACTGTCACTCTCTGCCCCCCTTACTGTCACTCTCCCCCTTCACTGTCACTCTCCACTCACTCCATCTCCCCCTACTGTCCCCTCTCCACCCCCTCCTACTGCTCCTCTCCCCCCTTACTGGTCCTCTCCCCCCTACTGTCCCTCTCCCCCCTTACTGTCCCCCTCTCCCCCCCTTACTGTCCCTCTCCCCCTTACTGTCCCTCTCCCCCCCCTTACTGTCCCTCTCCCCCCCTTACTGTCCCTCTCCCCCTTACTGTCCCGTCTCCCCCTTACTGTCACTCCCTCTCCCCCCCCTTACTGTTTCCTATAGCTTCCTGTCGGTTAGGTACTGTTAGGGGACACTTCTCTTTCCTTAAGATAATACGTCTCACAAGGATAATGCTAGTATTCACTGTCACGCAGGACAGAGGGTCATACATAAGACAATAGGTCTAAACTGTAGGCTGAAGCAAATATATATCATGGTTACAATCAATGTTTTAATATATGGATATGTGAAAACAACTTTCTATTGTGCACTGCCACACAAGGGCAGGGATGGGTTCATAAGTGATGCAGCTTAGAAGTAATATAGATAAAAATTGTTCTTCATTCTTTAAAATGGACAAGCAAATTTTGGGTAAATTGTTAGGATGTCGTCCAGAACACCTGAGTCAATAAAGTAGTTACACAGTTGGTGGTACAAGAGGCCAGGAGGTCTAAAGTCCTTTACTGCTGGCTTACGAATGCGATGCCAGGCCCTCGGAGTCACACCATGCCACTCCCTCGAGCTGTGAGAGTGCTAATCAACCAGGGAAGAGTCGTCAAGTTTCTTTGGATCCCCCTCTCATGTTGGAATGCGTGGGAATGAACGAACGGATATGCTGGCTGCTGAAGGCGCTGAAGGAGACCATATTGAATACTTCATTCCCAAGATTTTGCTACAAATCAGAGGTACTGTCAGGCAACATCACCGTGACAAGGTAACTGAGGAAAGGAGGATAGAAGCACAAACCAGTGAATCTGTACGATGGTACAACATGGTTGCAGCTGGCAGCCACAATCATTATGGACGAAGAGGAGGAGGACGAGGGAGAGAATCAGTAATAGCGAGAAGCCGTCTTGGATACAAATATCCATGGAGATTCGGAATGGAAACAACAGCTGAGCAGCGGAGTTGCAGAATCTGTGGTGAGAGTGACGGACACCGCCTTGACCACTACCTGAAAGAATGTGAACACCTGAGAGACTTTAGAAATATGTGTAGAATAATAAACACCACATTGTTTGACTTAGGAAAACATTATTTGTCAAATATTGATACTGTTCTTAAAAAGATTCCCCCATTTTGCACCCGCAAGATAACGTAAGATTTTAAGGGTTGACAGATGTTAATCTTGTTTGAGGAGCTGTTCACTTGAAACAATTAAGCAAGTTCCAGCTGTGTCTGGGTAGAAGTGACAGGATGAACAACCCAGCGGGTTTTCTTCCTATTGGGGAGTGTTGTACATGCTGCTATGGCGGTATGTCCACTCACAGGATGAGTGGCGCTGTCCAATAAACTCGCCCTTGGGCAAAATTTAAAAAAATTAACAACTAATTTGTAATCACGTTTCCTCTGCTTTCTCTAAATAATGTGTACACTATTGTGACATATTAGTGAGGAGGAATCATAGGCCAGGAATCATTGCATTAGACAACCAACAAACAACATTGCACAGACAATATACACTGACGGATCACTCAATACAGCTACAGGGAGGGCAGGAAGTGCTGTTATTGCTCATCAGCCCGATGGCAGCACAATTGAAAGGAATATCCGAATTAGTAACTGGGCGTCCACTATGCAAGCCGAGTTGGTAGCGATACTGGTAGCACTCGAAATTATTGACAACACTGAAGTAGACAGCTTAATTATTTCTGACTCCCTTTCCTCACTACGAGCAATAAACAGTTTGCAATCAAGTAATAACGTGCATGTCTTGGAAGCTAGACGTAGATATATAAGAATACTTAGCAAGAGGGTAAATATAAAAATGTTGTGGATTCCTTCTCACATTGGCCTGCAGGAACATGACAAAGTTGACGCCCTTGCTAAGGCTGCAGTAAATAAAGACAGTGTTGAACGGAATCTTGAGTTATCAAATAGGTCCCTTAAAAGTGTCATTAGACGAGAACTCCTGGATGGATTTGAAGAAAGTAGAACTGTGCAAACTGGAATTAGCAGGTCCATTGTTCATCACATTGAAATGTGTGAAGTAAAACATGTGTATGGTGCAAGTAACAAAGTCAGTAGACTAACAGATGTTGTCACAGCTCGTATAAGACTTGGCTACAAGTATCTCTGGCAGTTCGGCTTGTATAGGGATCTAGATGAAGTAAAGTGTAAAGTGTGTGGACAAAGACAGGGACACACACTAGAACACTATATCTTGGATTGTAGTAAAATTGAGCCATTTAGAGATAGATCTAAGCTCACTCTGTATGATATGGCAACCTATCTTATTACCATGGGAAAATTACCTGAAATACTTGCACTGTATCCACATTTCGCTTCCAGTAGATGAACGACATATGAGATTCAGAAACAAGTAGTGTATTTTTGAAGACTAACAAGAAACAGAAGCTCCCCTATGACTCTGTAATGTCCCCATTGGTCAAACTATTATGTATTAGCGATAAGACCTACCATTAATGTATGATGACTTACTGTAAATATGTAGCTCTTGAAATAGCACTCACTCTGTAACTAGCTGACATTGTAACTATAAGGTGTGAAGGATAGATGTAAGTGTTAATGTAATAATCTAAGATGAGGTCTGATAAAGACCTTTTGTGCCCTCTGTAATGCTTTTGCGCTACCGCTCACAGGATGAGTATGGGGTGCACAATAAACTAGCCGCCTTCGGCGGCAACAATCAATCAAGACAACCAACGGCTAGAAACCTTGTTCACCATACAATAGTAGCACGGGCTCTCCATAGCCCGTGCTACTTGCAACTTTTGGTTCCCAGTAGCTGAATCAACAACATCGACTAGAAAGACGGGATCCAAGAGCTAAGAGCTGGGTCCTGCAGGCACAAATAGTAAATACACACATGGTTTATTAATATGCATAAATAAAATGTTTGATTACAAATTTCACACATTGTTTACCGACGGTGCTGGTGGAGGCTGTAGACCTGTGCTGGTACTGTTGTATAGTTGTGTCTATTGTCTTCTCTACCTGCCCTCGCAACCCGTCCTCCCAACCCGTCCTCTCAACCCGTCCTCGCAACCTGTCCTCTCAACCTGTCTTCTCAACCCGTCCCCTCAACCCGTCCTCTCAACCCGTCCTCTTAACCCGTCCTCCCAACACGTCCCCTCAACCCGTCCTCTCAACCCGTTCTCTTAACTAATACGTTTCAATTTATACGTTCTGGTCCCCAACGTACAAATTACAGGGTACTATGAAACGTAGTAGCTCACAAATATCCGTTTTCTATGTTTGTTATGTTCCGTTCTCTGTGGGTTCTCGGGTAGGTTTGGTTCGGGCAATTTAGTACAACAGTTTAGTGACGTTGGGAACGCTCGGTAGGACGGCCTGTTGTGGCATGGGTTCGTGCGAGTCTGGTTAGATTAGCACTTGTACTCACCTACTTGTTCTTGTAGGACTGAGCACAATCGACTTTAGAATGGTCAAGGACGGACCGAAACGTCGTCGTCCCTTCACCTTCTAGTGTGTGGTCTGGTCAACATACTTTAGCCACGTTCTTGTGACTCATCGCCTACACTGAGCTTCGGCTCTTGAATCCCGCCTCTCGACCATCAGTCAATTGATATACAGGTTCCTGAGCCTATTGGGCTCTTATCATATTTATATTTGAATCTGTGTATGGAGTATGCCTCCACCACGTCACTTCCTAATGTTTTCCATTTCTTAACTACTCTTAACACTGACAAAATATTTCTAACATTTCTGTGGCTCATTTGTGTACTCAGTTTCCACCTGTGTTCGTGTTCCATCCGTGCTAGATTGTAGGTCTTTATCTGGCCCTGTTAATTCCTCTGAAAATTGTGTAGGTGTTCTTTGTACGTTGTGCAAACTAAGAGAACGGGCTGGTGTGCTGGGGGTTGGAGACCTCGGGTGGGGGTGTTCTTCCTCACCTCTCATTCATTCACTCATTTTTTGTAAGGTAGAATTGCAGTTTTTTGTTATCTCTAGGGATGTGAAGTTTGCTCTCACCTGTATATCGCCATTGGTAATTTATAATATTATGAATAGCATTTTACCGTATTGTTTATTTATTCGCAATTTTTTAATGACTGTGTTTCAGTCGCCAGCCTCTTGCAAAATCGAAAACAATATTTTGTACGTTTTTAGGATATACGCTTCGAGATTCCTTTGTTGATGGAATCTGATAATCACACGTGACACCTTTATTTGATAACTTGCTCTTGAAGAAGGAAACTTTATCAGGCCAAGCTGGGTATACTTTTTGGGGAATTTGTAAAATGTTTTCAGAGAAGCCTATCTCTTGTATATTGGAGGTCTGGGCGTGTGTTGGAATGTCTGGACGTGTGTGTTGGATGTCTGGGCGTGTGTGTTGGTGTCTGGACGTGTGTTGGAGGTCTGGGCGTGTGTTGGAGGTCTGGGCGTGTGTTGGAGACTGAGGGTGACGAGAGTGAGTTCCTCCCCACCTACTATAATTATTAGCTAATATTAGTATAATCCATATTATTATCAATTTTAATTAACTTGGTTATTATTCAAATTGTAATTGTTTTATCACTATTTTAATATATAAAGGAAAAAATTTGTTTTCACTTGTTTTAAGCATTGCAAATAAAAAAAATTCAAGCATGTTTATTTTAGAAATTTAGGTAGTTGTGTTGCCATATAATTTGTTTTAATAAAAATGTAGTAGAGTATTAACGTACACAAAATGTTTTTTAAATTATTGAAAAAATATTATTTTAAATACTGACAAATTGTTGTTTGAAATACTGAACAATTATTTGATTGCTTTATACATTTTGTTAGCAAATGTAATCGTAAACAATAATACCTTCCATAAGTGCATTTAGCTTTTAAAGTCATAAAAGGCAAGAGGAACACTCAGTATTGCTGGTAAAGTCTTACAAGCCCTGTGGGAGTCTCTTTATTGTTGCTACAGTCTTACAAGCTCTGGGAACCTCCATTATTACTGGTAACGTCTTACCAGCCCTGAGGGACTCTCAATATTGCTGGTAAAGTATTACAAACCATGAGGGATTCTCAGTATTGCTGGTAAAGTCTTACAAGCCCCGAGGGATTCTCAGTATTGCTGGTAAAGTCTTACAAGCCCCGAGGGACTCTTCAGTATTGCTGGAAAAGTTATGCAAGTCCTGATTTTTTTGTAATATGGGGTTTAATTATGCCTTACTATTTAGAGGAAAATGTTTACAAATGATAATAATATTAGATAGCTGTATTTGTAATATTTTAGCCATTAATAATAATTTAAATATTAATAATTATTATTACTATTATTATATCCAAAAGCAACAATAATAATGATAATGATAATGATAAATAATGGTAATGTCACAGACTCAACTTCTCACAGACATAATTCTCATTATTATTATTTTGGCTAAAAACTCACACTTGTGTATTTGTGAAATTTATGTAACGAATTTACCCCAAGTCTTTCACACTCTCCTGAGTGCTTTGTCGAGGTCTGAGTGTGTGGTGAGAACGA
>WNGS01069866.1:0-10217 GCA_020271785.1 Procambarus virginalis | reverse complement strand
CTGGTCTGGACTGGCTGTGGGATAAGTTTGTTACTCTGTGGGGTAAAATTATTTTTATTGGGCCTTTTGCCCGCCAACTGGTAGTTTTCTGCCATCTTGGCCAAGTCCCCTATTTTAGAATTTAACTACCCTACCTCTTAGGTATTGCGAATGTATTCTGGCATACTATCTATAAAGTGTTCGACTAAGACTAAATTCCTGAGTGCCTCGTATGTTTCGGCTTTAGCCGAGCGAATCCATTTATCAAACAATCTATTTGCTCATTGGCAAATTCAGTGAACGGTTGGTTGTGAGTGGGCCTAAGGTTGCGATAAGTTTGGCGGTGAGCTTCAGGAGTAATTTTGTACGCCCTCAAAATTCTTTCCCTGACTTCATCATATACAAAACACTCGTCGTCAGGCATATTAATAAAAATATCTTGTGCTTTACCCCTAAGCCGCCCCTGCAAGATTTTCACCCACTCTTCCCTTGGCCAGTTCATGGACATGGCTAGTCTCTGAAAATGGTTGAAAAATCTTTCAGGGTGTGACTGAAAATTCAGGTAAGTTGTGTTTTTTATCAGAATGTCTGGAGTTCGAGTCCCCAGTAGGTGGTGGTACCATTCTTGCCGCCTCATTTTGAGCCTTTGCTCTTCCACTTAGCATTTTGTTCTGCTACTCTGGCCTCTTGCTCTGCCAGTCTTAACTTGGCTAGTGTTAATTCTAATTCTATATTTCTACTAGCTGCACTTTCCCCTGAATTGGGCTCGCATAAAATTGTATCACTTGGCACTAGTTCTTGGTCTATACAATGCCGTAAAATTTCATTCATCAAAGTCCACTTTCTATCTGCGTCATTTAATTCTAGGCCAAATTCCTTGCCTAACAATATTAAATTTGCTTTGTTGAGCTTCTTTATCTCTATCACTGAAGGGTTCATTGCCAGTCTCTGCATTTCAGATGACATCACTAAAAATTTTAGCTCCTAGCCACAGAAAAATTAAAAATTAAAAAATTGGAAAAAACAAAAATTTGCATGGCCCCTAACACAAGGCCACACTAACCTTAATCGTGAAGGGATCCAGCTGGGTGTCCAGTCAGTGCAAAGAATGTTCTACGCCAGATGAGCTGGACCCTAGGCTAGCCCACAACCGTTCTGCGGAAACAAGAATTTTTAGTTATGGCACTCAAAAATCTAATTTTTTACAATAATACAGTTCCTTCCGGACAGGCCAACCACTTGTTATGAAAAATGGTGGGCTTGCTATGGGGAACTGGTACTATTAAGGGGTAAGGGTAAGTGGAATTCAGAGGTATCAAAATATGGGAGAACTAAAAGGCCCGGCCCCCAAAATAAAATATCCACAGTAATAAATACTTGCTACTACACCTTGTGAATCTAGAGATAGATTATTGCACTCCCACACAGGAAAAGGGATACTCTGTTCAAACTTACTTGTTTATTAACCCCTTAACAACCCCCCATACACAATCACACCAATAACAATATAATACTAACTTTACCACACAATCTTATGTTAAAAGCCTTGGTCCACATAGGCAGGATACAAGGTTTTACACTGAAAACAAGCTAGGGTAAAGCTCTACTATAAAACACTTGAAGTTAGAGTCAGCTTAGGGTAGGGGGACCACGTGGTTCCACTGAGACCCCCTTTGGAATAACTAGTACAATAACACTTTAAAACACTTACTACACCCCAGGTATACTACTCTACACATAGAACAAGGGTATGCCAGAATATAACCATAAAAAATAGCAAAGATGACTTAACCAGACGCAGACACAGAAATAAATAAATAAGAGGAAGGAGAGGAACTTCCTTTCACCACAGCCAGCCAGCAGAGAAGGGTGCGCGAGTCTCTCATCTCCCTCTCCGAAAGCTATGCTGCCGGCAGACTGTTCAACTAATCATACCGGTGCCCGACACTAAGTTTACTCAGGTTTAATTTACAATTGATTAGACAGTATTAGTAAACATAGTTGGTGCCTATTTTATTATTTAATAATCAACCCCAAGCTCAATCTTTAAATACTCTTTGAGAAACAAGAATAGTCTTACGACTGGCAGGGAAGATACGACATATGCAGCTCGCGAAGCGTGTTTACTATATGGTAGCTCAATAAGCTCAAATTTTGACCTCTGGTTTCTACCTAAAGAACCCAGAGTCGTAACAGTCACCGTCAGCGACGTGGCACTGGGAGCCAATGAAAAGCTACTTTGGAAAATGTGACGTTACATAGGCAGGGGGAGTCCAGCCGTAGCGGCGCTTTCGCGCCATCAGTCTCACACGACGCGTCCGAGAGGCAGGACGTGCGACCGGTCATCCTGTCAGAGTGACGGATTACCGAGCTCCGGTGCATATAAGCGTCTCCTGTTGTTAGCATGCACTCTGTGAGGTCTTCCTGCAGCCCAGATGTGGCTCAGATAAGGAATTGACAGAATATTGAGCAACAAGTGCTCCGGAACAGGTGCGTAGCAAGAAGTGGGCCGGGCATCGTTGTGTGTGACGTCCTTGGCAGTTCACCAGTATAAGAGACAGCTTAGTGGCCGGGCCAATCCACCGTGAGTGAATCGAGTTGACCACTTGGTCAACTAGGTTGAACGTGTGATCGACGATCCTGTCAAGTTTGACAGTAACCCTACCTTCGTGGAACCCTACGAGTCAACAGATGGATGCAAGCATGTCGATAAGTCTTCCCAATTACCTAGTGACATACCTAGACGACGAGGGAATTGACAGTGTAGTGAGCTTCAAGTGCTCTGAAGTCAGGTGCTGTGCGTGTGGAGCTTAAGCAGTATCGTCTGGGACGGCTGATAACTTCACAGAGACATCGTAGTGGTGAGAGGCAGTTCCTCTGGGAGTACAGTGACAAGGACTAATTGGGAAACGTACGACGACCGCCGAGACGTAGGCTGGCTGCCGTAGTTGGGAGGAAAGTTGACGGCCAGGAGACCGACTTCAACCCTGCAACGAACTGGAGGAGAAGCACGGACCTGCAGTGTACAGAAAGCGGCGAGACGCGAAAATCCTAAGGCGTTGGCTTGTGTTTCTGGAGGGTGTACGAGGCGAGAGCCTGGAACAGGAGCTACAACCCAACTGTCACCCTAGGATAGGTGAAGTAGGTGTTTACAGTTACCCTCCCATTTCCCCTTTAGTTAGCTATATATATACTTGTCAGAATATTTTATATGTCGTGAGCAAGTCTCACCTGAGTCTAAGTCACAGAGAGCACAGTGTGTGGTGAGGCTACCCAGAGCACTCACAGTATCAGTTTACATCTATATCTGTGTGGGTGTGTGCAAGCACCAGGATTCATTAAGGAATTTACTGTGACTATAATTCATTTCCTGTGTTTTATATATATTAGTAGTAAACCAGATATTGGTGGTAGGCTATGAGCCCAGAATTTATATAAATGCCTGTGTATTGATCTCCATGATTTATATATATATATGCCTGTAATTTGATTAATGATTTATATATGTACATGCCTATGTACTGAATAATCTCATATACGTGAAGTGATTGCCAGTGATATCTCTTTAAGAGGAAGTATAGATTTATAGAACAGTGCAGCGATCAAGTGAGCGCATTCACAGTAAATATTATTAAGAATAAAGTATCTTTTGGTACGGTGGAAAATCACTTGCAGTGAGAATAAGATATTAATGGTGAGACCAGTGAAGTGGTGTATCGCAACCCAGTGGAATCATAAGTATGTCATGTAAATGTTAAATATAGTGTTTTGCGAAAAGTTAAATAAACGGGGATCGTGACAGAATTAGAAAACAAGTACTAGCCTTTCTCATGATCGCCAGGGCCCCGATCAGCTGATATCCGACAGGTGACGCGTGGCGCTGCCAGATGTTGCCATATCGGTGCGCCCAGATTATTTGCTGAGGATTTGAGCAGCTGTTATACATTAATCCTGATATGTTTACTGATGCACATGTTTCTCGTTGTTTTTTTAAGGGGGCGGTCCAATCCAGTTTGGCTCCAAAAATGCAAAAATGAAAACTCGTTCGATTTCAATCAAACTTTTTTGACAAGTTCTATATGAAAAGTGTTTCATCTGGTCCAAGTTTCAGCATCGTAGCATAAATAGGAAGGGAGAAAAAAATAATGAAGTAGTTGTGAAAATTATGCCAAAATGGTCAAAATCGATTATGAATCAAAAGTGTCAACTGAAATCATAGCTATGACTCTTTGCTATCACAATAGCATATATTAAACAAATATTATAATTAGTTTAATTGGAAAAAAATTTAAGGAAAAAAAAAAGTTTTTTTTTTCAGTTTTTTTTTCAAATTTTTTTTCGGACGATTTGCATCAAACTTACACACCTTACTGTACGTATACCTATCTGTAAGGATGCCAATTTTGGAGAAAATTGGTTGATGTCAACCTCAGCCACAGATTTTAGAACCTTAGACTTCATTAATTTCTGTTTTTTTTTCAATTGACACAAATGTTTACAAAACTGAATAATTTTTTATTCAATTTACATGAAACTTACACAGTATATGTGGAGGCATGTCTCTACATGTGCAAGATTTCACTTTTCTCTAAGTTCATTTATTGATTTTATAATAGCAATAAACATGCCATTTTTGCATAATTTTTGGGTGGAACTTTGAACATTTGTATTAGGAAAACTAAAGATGTTTTGGAAATCCTAAATCACACAATCATTTATTATATGCTAATGTGTCAGAAAAGTGTCACAGAATAATTATATCTGAAACGTGTGTGAAGAAGTGTAGACTTGAAAATGTGTAAAAAACGTTGAAAAAAAAAAATAATCTTTTTCTATTTACGCTGCAGTACTGAAACTTGGGACAATTTCAGCACTTTTCATATACAACTAGTCAAATAATATTGGTTGACATTGAACAACTTTTCTACATAACTGGACCGCCCCCTTAAGTAAAATACCAAAACTCTTTGGTGTTTGATATCATCCCCTCTATTTATCTTGTGACTGCCAAAGGGAAATATAAGAGTGACAGAAATAATTACTTGCCTGAGACCACACTATTTGAAATTACTCTTACCACAATTACCACAATTACACCTCACCACTGCTGTGTTACTGGACACCTAAAAACACCAGTTGGCGACCTTGAAGGCTGTGTGATAGTTCTGTGCCGGGGCGGGCCACAGATTGAGGGAATAATCTGTGTCTCCACTCATCTTACAACTTAAGGCCGGTTGTGAAATCGACTGGGGGTACTCTCCTGGGCGTGCAGTGGAGCCTAGAGGATCGAGGGAAGACCCGTAGAACGACGGTGAGTAAGGGTTATTGTCAGAGCAACCACCTCGAGAGGAGATCCAGTCTACCGTAGCTTTAACCCTTAACCCACGAACCGTGAACACCCCGACACTGGACACCTAAAAACACCAGTTGGCGACCTTGAAGGCTGTGTGATAGTTCTGTGCCGGGGCGGGCCATAGATTGAGGGAACAATCTGTGTCTCCACTCATCTTTCAATGTAAGGCCGGTTGTGAGATCGACTGGGGTACTCTCCTGGGCGTGCAGTGGAGCCTAGAGGATCGAGGGAAGACCCGTGGAACGACGGTGAGTAAGGGTTATGTCAGAGCAACCACCTCGAGAGGAGATCAAGTCTACCATTGCTTAACCCTTAAACTGCGCATGGCGTATATATACGCCCTGAGTAACATGTCCGACGGTGCGCATGGCGTATATATACGCCATAGGGTGCCATTCCCGATTCAAATGGCCCGCGGCTACACGGGTTCACAGTAGCTTCCTCAGGGCTCTTGTAAACAGACGCCATTTAAAAAAAAATCGTGGGCAATATTCTCAGGTGTGAGAGGCACAGTACTGTTGGAGCAACCAAGGCTGGCGCACGCAGCATGAGCGATCAGCATTGCTGTTCAGCTTGTGACCACAGCATCACCGAAAAATGTCAAAATAAATATATAACTGTTATTATTTAGTGATGACAATATTACAGATGACCCGTGACTGTGATATAAATAACCAGGGTTGTGATAATAGCAGGATTGTTGTAATAATTAGCGCTGTGGGAGGAGTGATGCTGAGAGACTCAGGGAGACAGCATCGTTTACTGACTGTGTGGCCACCTGTTATTGTTTACATTCACCATACCAGCTCAGTGGTTCTCTATGGTGAACACAAATGTAGATACTTATATATAATGTGTGTATTAGTGTAATAACAGCAAAAGGATTATGCTGGGAGGAGCCATTTGGCTGACGGAGGTGACGTCGTCTGCACGATTTGTCAAGCTGTTTAGAGGGTGGCCACTATGCTCTTTGGGCGCACTACAAGCTTAGGTGTACAGTTACAGTGCATAAAACATGTAGATATTTATATATAATATGTGTATATAGGGTAATAACACTGAAAACAGTATTGTTGGGGGAGAAAGTTTAGTGCGTGTGACCTTGAATGAGTGAGGGAGCCGCCAGCCGCCAGCTGTGTATACCGACGACTCTTAGTGCCTGAACTAACTATATCAGCTTAGCTGTACAGTTGTGGTGAACAAAATATATACATACTTATATATAACGTCTGTATATAGTGTAATAACACCACAAATGGTATTGTTGGGGGAGAAAGTTTAGTGCGTGTGTTGAGGGAGTGGCAGCGAGTGGCTGGCTGGTGTGTGGCGGTAACTCTTCGTTGCTCTTCGACTCTCAATACCAACTTAGTGGTTCGTAATGGTGACCAAAATATGCAAATACTTATATATAACCTGTGTATAGAGTGTAATAGCAGCAAACAGTATTGTTGGGGGAGAAAGTTTAGTGTGTGTGTGACCTTGAATGAGTGAGGGAGCCGCCAGCCGCCAGCTGTGCATACCGACGACTCTTAGTGCCTGAACTAACTATATCAGCTTAGCTGTACAGTTGTGGTGAACAAAATATATACATACTTATATATAACGTCTGTATATAGTGTAATAACACCACAAATGGTATTGTTGGGGGAGAAAGTTTAGTGCGTGTGTTGAGGGAGTGGCAGCGAGTGGCTGGCTGGTGTGTGGCGGTAACTCTTCGTTGCTTTTCGACTCTCAATACCAACTTAGTGGTTCGTTATGGTAACCAAAATATGCAGATACTTATATATAACCTGTGTATAGAGTGTAATAGCAGCAAAACTATTTGTTTATTGTTTTATGAACATAATAATTGAATTACTAATATGCACACCATACATTTGAGTATAGCGATTATTCACCACTTTTATTATATAAATATATTACAATACACACTATTGAATAATATTACTGCAAAAAAACTAAGAAAAAATCAATCGGAGACATTGAAACAATTAGGTAATAATATCTTTGTGGCAACTCCCATCTGTCAGCGCGGGTGACGCTGACCGGCCCTGGCGACCGCTCTGTCAACGCCCACTTTTTGCCAGATTTCTCGGTCAATTGCGCCCAAAATATGTGACCTACGATTTTTTGCTATTTTTCCCGTGCTCAGGGGACAAATTAACATGTTTAGAAGACGAAAAAAATTTTTGGAATTTTTTTTTTCTTGCGCACAGGGGTGTAAATGTCCCCAGGACCCCTGAGCAGTGTAAGGGTTAACCCACAAGAACGTGAACACCCCGACAATACAACGGTTATAACTTCACACTGTTCTCACTAACAACGATATCACTTCACTCGATTATCACTGCACTTGGTTTCACTACACTCGGTTCACTTCACATGGTTATCACTTCACACGGTTATCACTACACACGGTTATCACTACACTCGGTTACCAATACACATTATAACTACACATGGAAATCACTACACATGGAAATCACTACACACGCTTATCACCACATTCGTTATCATTACACACGGTTATCACTACACACGGGTATCCCTACACACGGTTATCACTATTCACAGTTATCACTACTCAACGGTTATCACTTCACATGGTTTCACTTCACACGGTATCACTACACACGGTTACCGCTATACACGGAAATCGCTACTCATGCTTATCACTTCACCCGGTTATCATTTACACGGTTATCACTACACACAGTTACCAATACTCCGTTCATCATTTCACATGGTTATCGCTACACACAGTTATCACAACACACAGGAATCACTAGACACGGTTATCATTACACACGGCTATCACTACACCTGGTTATCACTACACAATTTATCACTACACACGGTTATCACTACACTCGGTTATCACTACACTCGGTTATCCTTCACACAGTTATCAATGCACAGGTTTGTCACTGCACACGGTTATCACTGCACACGGTTATCACTTCACATGGTTATCACTACACCCCGTATCACTACACACAGCTATCAGTTCACATGGTTATCACTACACACGGTTATCACTACACATGGTTATCACTACTCACGGGTTTCACTACACACAGCTATTACTACACACGGTTATCATTCACACAGTATCATTACACACAGTTATCACTACACTTGGTCATCTCAACACAAGTTTATAAACTTCACTCGGTTATCACTCCACACGGTTATCACTACACACGGTTATCATTACACACGGTTATCACTCCACACGGTTATCACAAAACACGATTGTAACTACACTGGTATCACTACACACGGTTAGCATACACGGAAATCACTATGCACGCTTGTCACTACACATGAAAAATCACTACACACGGTTATCACTACACTCGGTTATCACTACACACTGTTATCACTTCATACGGCAATCACTACACACGGGTATCACTACACACTGAAATCACTATACCCTTATCACTACAATCGGTATCTCTACACACGGTTAGCACTTCACACGGTTATCACATGCACGATTTCACTTCACTCGGATCACTGCACTCGGTTATCACTTCACATGGAAATTGTTGACACATGCTAATCACGACACTCGGTTTTCACTACACACGGTTTTACTTCACAGGAGTCACTACATACGGTTATCACTATTCACAGTTATCACTTCTCACGTTTATCACTTCACATGGTTACACTTCACATGGTTATCACTAACCATGCTGATGATGGTTAGTGGAGTTAGTTAGTAGTCATACAAAACCTGGAGAATGGGCACTAGAAGAAAACCCAGACATAATAGCACTCACAGAAACAAAGCTAACGAAAATCATAACAAATACAGTGTTTCCACAGGACTATTGTGTAGTGAGGAAAGAGAGAGAAGGGGAGGAAGTGGTGTGGGATGCTTATAAGAGAAGTGTGGAGTTTCGAAGAGATGGTAATTCAGAACTGTGAAGGTTTCAGTGATACATATCAGGCACCATAGCAACTGGAGGACAGAAAATTATAGTCGTAGTCATATATAACCCCCACCGATGACGAAGAAGACCCAGACAGGATATGATAGAAACAACATGGCCACCATCAATATAATAGAGAGAGCAGCTTCTGTCGCTAGCAGGAAATGGATCCAGACTTCTAATCATGGAGGACTTCAAACCATGGGAAGATAGATTGGGGGGAACAGAGACCCACATGGAGGCCCAGACACATGGAGAGCTAAGCTGCTGGATGTGGCAACAAGAAACTTTCAAAGTCAACACGTCAAGGGACCGACAAGAATGAGAGGAGGGGATGAACCAGCCTTGCTGATCTGATATTTACCCTAAAAATCGGATATAAGGGAATTAAGTGGAAGCCCACTGGGAATGAGTGATCATAGTGTATTGAGCTTTGAGTACCTGGTTGAGCTAGGAATTATCACCCCAAAAAAGAACTGGGAACCAAAGGGCTGGCGTACCGAAAGGGAACACTATGAGGAGATGAAAAAATTCCTATGGGATATATTGGGACACAGAACTCGGAACCAAGTCCGTACAAGACATGATGGACTATGTCACCCAAAAATGTCAGGAGGCTGTAAGCAGGTTTGTCCCAGCCCGACAGGAAAAAAACAAAGGAAGCAAAGGAAGAATCTGTGGTTTAATACTGAAAATATGAAAGCAAAGGAGCTGAACAAAAGGGCATGGAGAACTTCCGTAATAACAGAACACCAGAAATTAGAGAGAGATACCAGAGAACCAGGAACGAGTATGTCAGCGTGAAGAAGAGCAGCTGAGAAAAGGTATGAAAATGGTATAGCTAATAAAGCCAAGACGGAACCAAAGCTACTACACAGTCACCTCAGGAGGAAGAACAACAGTGAAGGAACAGGTGATGAAACTTAGGGTGGGCGAGGACA
>WNGS01069855.1:95649-110148 GCA_020271785.1 Procambarus virginalis | reverse complement strand
ATTTCTTTGTCATCCTCCGTGTATGAACCTTCACTTGTCCGAAGGTCAATACTGGCAGTAGTTTTTGCTTTGTGATTTCGCATATGTGAAGAATATTTTGGATTTTTCTTTATTTCCTGAATTGCTTTCTGTTCTAATGCCTTTCTTCGTTTCATATGAGTGTTTCAATTCCGCTCGATTTCTTCAATCTCCCTATTTAAATTATTCCTTCTTTGATGTGAAATTCGTGTCTGCGTAAGCATTTCTGTTATTTTCCTGCGTTTATAGTGTCGTCTGCGTTCTCTTTCTACGTTAGATCTCTTTCTGGCTTTCCTCAAGGAGCATGTTTCAGACAGACTTGATACGCTTCCGAAGTCAGTTTTTGTATTCCTTCTGTAGGACTTGTATTACTTAAAACAGTTTCCCATGGAATGTTTGTAAGTTCCCTTTTATTATCTCCCAGTCTATTCTTTTATTATTAAAATTGAATTACTGAATAGCCCCTGTCGCTTTATCAACGTTTATAGGTCTATTCTGAGTATTGATGGTCGTTTGCACTTCAATGAGCTTGTGATCTGAATATGTGGTATCTGATATCGTAATGTCTCTGATAATGTCTTCATTGTTCGTAAAGACCAAATCTAAAATATTTTCATTCTCGTTGGCTCCGATATCTGCTGAGTGATGTGAAAATTTGTCACAGAATCTAAGTAGTTCTCTAATCTGTGGTTGGTTTGGTCCTGATAGATTCCTGGTATAATATTATTGTTTGCTATTCTCCACCTGAGACTAGGCAAGTTGAAGTCACCTAGGAAGATATATCAGGTATCGGGTTCTCCCAATTATCAAGGCTATTCTCTATTTTGTTTATCTGTTCTGTGAATTTGGTGTCCAAGCCTGGACACCAAGCCTGTACACCAAGCCTGGGCACCAAGCCTGGACACCAAGCCTGGCACCAAGCCTGGACACCAAGCCTGGGCACCAAACCTGGACACCAAGCCTGGGCACCAAGCCTGGACATCAAGCCTGGGCACCAAGCCTGGGCACCAAGCCTGGACACCAAGCTTGGTTACCAAGCCTGGGCACCAAGTCTGGGCACCAAGCCTGGACACCAGCTTGGGTACCAATCCTGGGCACCAAGCCTGGTCCCGCTCTGCCACATGTCAAGAGCATACCTGACATATTCAGTGTCATGCAAGATGCCTGACACAACAGTCATGGCAAGTGGTGGGTACTAGGTGTGAGTGGGGCGAGCACAGCTCTAAGTGACATGACACCTTACCTGTCCTTGAGTTCTCACAGGAGCCAGTCCTCGCTACACCACAAGTGTCTCTGTGACACATTACAACACAGGAGCTAGTCCTCGCTACACCACAAGTGTCTCTGTGACACATTACAACACAGGAGCTAGTCCTCGCTACACCACAAGTGTCTCTGTGACACATTACAACACAGGAGCCAGTCCTCGCTACACCACAAGTGTCTCTGTGACACATTACAACACAGGAGCCAGTCCTCGCTACACCACAAGTGTCTCTGTGACACATTACAACACAGGAGCCAGTCCTCGCTACACCACAAGTGTCTCTGTGACACATTACAACACAGGAGCCAGTCCTCGCTACACCACAAGTGTCTCTGTGACACATTACAACACAGGAGCCAGTCCTCGCTACACCACAAGTGTCTCTGTGACACATTACAACACAGGAGCCAGTCCTCGCTACACCACAAGTGTCTCTGTGACACATTACAACACAGGAGCCAGTCCTCGCTACACCACAAGTGTCTCTGTGACACATTACAACACAGGAGCAGTCCTCGCTACACCACAAGTGTCTCTGTGACACATTACAACACAGGAGCCAGTCCTCGCTACACCACAAGTGTCTCTGTGACACATTACAACACAGGAGCCAGTCCTCGCTACACCACAAGTGTCTCTGTGACACATTACAACACAGGAGCCAGTCCTCGCTACACCACAAGTGTCTCTGTGACACATTACAACACAGGAGCCAGTCCTCGCTACACCACAAGTGTCTCTGTGACACATTACAACACAGGAGCCAGTCCTCGCTACACCACAAGTGTCTCTGTGACACATTACAACACAGGAGCCAGTCCTCGCTACACCACAAGTGTCTCTGTGACACATTACAACACAGGAGCCAGTCCTCGCTACACCACAAGTGTCTCTGTGACACATTACAACACAGGAGCCAGTCCTCGCTACACCACAAGTGTCTCTGTGACACATTACAACACAGGAGCCAGTCCTCGCTACACCACAAGTGTCTCTGTGACACATTACAACACAGGAGCCAGTCCTCGCTACACCACAAGTGTCTCTGTGACACATTACAACACAGGAGCCAGTCCTCGCTACACCACAAGTGTCTCTGTGACACATTACAACACAGGAGCCAGTCCTCGCTACACCACAAGTGTCTCTGTGACACATTACAACACAGGAGCCAGTCCTCGCTACACCACAAGTGTCTCTGTGACACATTACAACACAGGAGCCAGTCCTCGCTACACCACAAGTGTCTCTGTGACACATTACAACACAGGAGCCAGTCCTCGCTACACCACAAGTGTCTCTGTGACACATTACAACACAGGAGCCAGTCCTCGCTACACCACAAGTGTCTCTGTGACACATTACAACACAGGAGCCAGTCCTCGCTACACCACAAGTGTCTCTGTGACACATTACAACACAGGAGCCAGTCCTCGCTACACCACAAGTGTCTCTGTGACACATTACAACACAGGAGCCAGTCCTCGCTACACCACAAGTGTCTCTGTGACACATTACAACACAGGAGCCAGTCCTCGCTACACCACAAGTGTCTCTGTGACACATTACAACACAGGAGCCAGTCCTCGCTACACCACAAGTGTCTCTGTGACACATTACAACACAGGAGCCAGTCCTCGCTACACCACAAGTGTCTCTGTGACACATTACAACACAGGAGCCAGTCCTCGCTACACCACAAGTGTCTCTGTGACACATTACAACACAGGAGCCAGTCCTCGCTACACCACAAGTGTCTCTGTGACACATTACAACACAGGAGCCAGTCCTCGCTACACCACAAGTGTCTCTGTGACACATTACAACACAGGAGCCAGTCCTCGCTACACCACAAGTGTCTCTGTGACACATTACAACACAGGAGCCAGTCCTCGCTACACCACAAGTGTCTCTGTGACACATTACAACACAGGAGCCAGTCCTCGCTACACCACAAGTGTCTCTGTGACACATTACAACACAGGAGCCAGTCCTCGCTACACCACAAGTGTCTCTGTGACACATTACAACACAGGAGCCAGTCCTCGCTACACCACAAGTGTCTCTGTGACACATTACAACACAGGAGCCAGTCCTCGCTACACCACAAGTGTCTCTGTGACACATTACAACACAGGAGCCAGTCCTCGCTACACCACAAGTGTCTCTGTGACACATTACAACACAGGAGCCAGTCCTCGCTACACCACAAGTGTCTCTGTGACACATTACAACACAGGAGCCAGTCCTCGCTACACCACAAGTGTCTCTGTGACACATTACAACACAGGAGCCAGTCCTCGCTACACCACAAGTGTCTCTGTGACACATTACAACACAGGAGCCAGTCCTCGCTACACCACAAGTGTCTCTGTGACACATTACAACACAGGAGCCAGTCCTCGCTACACCACAAGTGTCTCTGTGACACATTACAACACAGGAGCCAGTCCTCGCTACACCACAAGTGTCTCTGTGACACATTACAACACAGGAGCCAGTCCTCGCTACACCACAAGTGTCTCTGTGACACATTACAACACAGGAGCCAGTCCTCGCTACACCACAAGTGTCTCTGTGACACATTACAACACAGGAGCCAGTCCTCGCTACACCACAAGTGTCTCTGTGACACATTACAACACAGGAGCCAGTCCTCGCTACACCACAAGTGTCTCTGTGACACATTACAACACAGGAGCCAGTCCTCGCTACACCACAAGTGTCTCTGTGACACATTACAACACAGGAGCCAGTCCTCGCTACACCACAAGTGTCTCTGTGACACATTACAACACAGGAGCCAGTCCTCGCTACACCACAAGTGTCTCTGTGACACATTACAACACAGGAGCCAGTCCTCGCTACACCACAAGTGTCTCTGTGACACATTACAACACAGGAGCCAGTCCTCGCTACACCACAAGTGTCTCTGTGACACATTACAACACAGGAGCCAGTCCTCGCTACACCACAAGTGTCTCTGTGACACATTACAACACAGGAGCCAGTCCTCGCTACACCACAAGTGTCTCTGTGACACATTACAACACAGGAGCCAGTCCTCGCTACACCACAAGTGTCTCTGTGACACATTACAACACAGGAGCCAGTCCTCGCTACACCACAAGTGTCTCTGTGACACATTACAACACAGGAGCCAGTCCTCGCTACACCACAAGTGTCTCTGTGACACATTACAACACAGGAGCCAGTCCTCGCTACACCACAAGTGTCTCTGTGACACATTACAACACAGGAGCCAGTCCTCGCTACACCACAAGTGTCTCTGTGACACATTACAACACAGGAGCCAGTCCTCGCTACACCACAAGTGTCTCTGTGACACATTACAACACAGGAGCCAGTCCTCGCTACACCACAAGTGTCTCTGTGACACATTACAACACAGGAGCCAGTCCTCGCTACACCACAAGTGTCTCTGTGACACATTACAACACAGGAGCCAGTCCTCGCTACACCACAAGTGTCTCTGTGACACATTACAACACAGGAGCCAGTCCTCGCTACACCACAAGTGTCTCTGTGACACATTACAACACAGGAGCCAGTCCTCGCTACACCACAAGTGTCTCTGTGACACATTACAACACAGGAGCCAGTCCTCGCTACACCACAAGTGTCTCTGTGACACATTACAACACAGGAGCTAGTCCTCGCTACACCACAAGTGTCTCTGTGACACATTACAACACAGGAGCTAGTCCTCGCTACACCACAAGTGTCTCTGTGACACATTACAACACAGGAGCCAGTCCTCGCTACACCACAAGTGTCTCTGTGACACATTACAACACAGGAGCCAGTCCTCGCTACACCACAAGTGTCTCTGTGACACATTACAACACAGGAGCCAGTCCTCGCTACACCACAAGTGTCTCTGTGACACATTACAACACAGGAGCCAGTCCTCGCTACACCACAAGTGTCTCTGTGACACATTACAACACAGGAGCCAGTCCTCGCTACACCACAAGTGTCTCTGTGACACATTACAACACAGGAGCCAGTCCTCGCTACACCACAAGTGTCTCTGTGACACATTACAACACAGGAGCCAGTCCTCGCTACACCACAAGTGTCTCTGTGACACATTACAACACAGGAGCCAGTCCTCGCTACACCACAAGTGTCTCTGTGACACATTACAACACAGGAGCCAGTCCTCGCTACACCACAAGTGTCTCTGTGACACATTACAACACAGGAGCCAGTCCTCGCTACACCACAAGTGTCTCTGTGACACATTACAACACAGGAGCCAGTCCTCGCTACACCACAAGTGTCTCTGTGACACATTACAACACAGGAGCTAGTCCTCGCTACACCACAAGTGTCTCTGTGACACATTACAACACAGGAGCTAGTCCTCGCTACACCACAAGTGTCTCTGTGACACATTACAACACAGGAGCTAGTCCTCGCTACACCACAAGTGTCTCTGTGACACATTACAACACAGGAGCCAGTCCTCGCTACACCACAAGTGTCTCTGTGACACATTACAACACAGGAGCCAGTCCTCGCTACACCACAAGTGTCTCTGTGACACATTACAACACAGGAGCTAGTCCTCGCTACACCACAAGTGTCTCTGTGACACATTACAACACAGGAGCCAGTCCTCGCTACACCACAAGTGTCTCTGTGACACATTACAACACAGGAGCCAGTCCTCGCTACACCACAAGTGTCTCTGTGACACATTACAACACAGGAGCCAGTCCTCGCTACACCACAAGTGTCTCTGTGACACATTACAACACAGGAGCTAGTCCTCGCTACACCACAAGTGTCTCTGTGACACATTACAACACAGGAGCCAGTCCTCGCTACACCACAAGTGTCTCTGTGACACATTACAACACAGGAGCCAGTCCTCGCTACACCACAAGTGTCTCTGTGACACATTACAACACAGGAGCCAGTCCTCGCTACACCACAAGTGTCTCTGTGACACATTACAACACAGGAGCTAGTCCTCGCTACACCACAAGTGTCTCTGTGACACATTACAACACAGGAGCCAGTCCTCGCTACACCACAAGTGTCTCTGTGACACATTACAACACAGGAGCTAGTCCTCGCTACACCACAAGTGTCTCTGTGACACATTACAACACAGGAGCTAGTCCTCGCTACACCACAAGTGTCTCTGTGACACATTACAACACAGGAGCCAGTCCTCGCTACACCACAAGTGTCTCTGTGACACATTACAACACAGGAGCCAGTCCTCGCTACACCACAAGTGTCTCTGTGACACATTACAACACAGGAGCCAGTCCTCGCTACACCACAAGTGTCTCTGTGACACATTACAACACAGGAGCCAGTCCTCGCTACACCACAAGTGTCTCTGTGACACATTACAACACAGGAGCCAGTCCTCGCTACACCACAAGTGTCTCTGTGACACATTACAACACAGGAGCCAGTCCTCGCTACACCACAAGTGTCTCTGTGACACATTACAACACAGGAGCTAGTCCTCGCTACACCACAAGTGTCTCTGTGACACATTACAACACAGGAGCCAGTCCTCGCTACACCACAAGTGTCTCTGTGACACATTACAACACAGGAGCCAGTCCTCGCTACACCACAAGTGTCTCTGTGACACATTACAACACAGGAGCCAGTCCTCGCTACACCACAAGTGTCTCTGTGACACATTACAACACAGGAGCTAGTCCTCGCTACACCACAAGTGTCTCTGTGACACATTACAACACAGGAGCCAGTCCTCGCTACACCACAAGTGTCTCTGTGACACATTACAACACAGGAGCTAGTCCTCGCTACACCACAAGTGTCTTAGTGACACATTACAACACAGGAGCTAGTCCTCGCTACACCACAAGTGTCTCTGTGACACATTACAACACAGGAGCCAGTCCTCGCTACACCACAAGTGTCTCTGTGACACATTACAACACAGGAGCCAGTCCTCGCTACACCACAAGTGTCTTAGTGACACATTACAACACAGGAGCTAGTCCTCGCTACACCACAAGTGTCTCTGTGACACATTGCAACACAGGAGTCAGTCCTCGCTACACCACAAGTGTCTCTGTGACACATTACAACACAGGAGCTAGTCCTCGCTACACCACAAGTGTCTCTGTGACACATTACAACATAGGAGCCAGTCCTCGCTACACCACAAGTGTCTCTGTGACACATTACACCACAGGAGCCAGTCCTCGCTACACCACAAGTGTCTTGTGACACATTACAACACAGGAGCCAGTCCTCGCTACACCACAAGTGTCTTAGTGACACAATACAACACAGGAGCCAGTCCTCGCTACACCACAAGTGTCTCTGTGACACATTACAACACAGGAGTCAGTCCTCGCTACACCACAAGTGTCTTAGTGACACATTACAACACAGGAGCCAGTCCTCGCTACACCACAAGTGTCTTAGTGACAATACAACACAGGAGCCAGTCCTCGCTACACCACAAGTGTCTCTGTGACACATTACAACACAGGAGCTAGTCCTCGCTACACCACAAGTGTCTCTGTGACACATTACAACACAGGAGCCAGTCCTCGCTACACCACAAGTGTCTCTGACACATTACAGTAAAGTAGGAAGGTGGATACTTAATTTCCTGTGAACAGAACACAGAGAGTAAGGAGTCATTAAAAATAAGTCCAAGCGCAGTTAAAAGCTCTGTACCTCACGGTGCAGTCCACGCACCACTGCTTTTCCTTATTCTCATATCAGATATAGTATCAAATACAAGTCACAGCTTCGTATCATCCTTTGCAGATGACAAAAATCTGCATGAAAATTACCTCTGTTGAAGACATTGAAAAACTACAAGCAGATATTAATAAAGTTTTCGACTGAGCAGCAGAAAATAACATGATGTTTAACAGTGATGAATTTCAGGTACTCAGGTACGTTAAAAATGAGAACCTTAAACATAATACAGGGTACAAAACACAATCAATTTGCCCATAGTAGGAAAACAGCATGTAAAGGATTTGGGAATAATGATGTCTGACGACCTAACGTTTAGGGAGCATAACCAAGCAAATATTGCGTCAGCCAGAAAAATGATAGGATGGATTACGAGAACTTTCAAATCCAGGGATCCCATCACAATGGTTGTACTCTTCAAGTCACTTGTGTTGTCCCGTCTTGAGTACTGCTCAGTACTCACTTCCCCCTTCAGAGCAGGAGAGATTGCTGAAATAGAGGGAATACAGAGAACATATACGGCACGCATAGACGAGATAAAGCACCTAAATTATTGGGATCGTCTCAAAGCTCTCCAAATGTACTCACTAGAAAGGAGACGAGAGAAATATAAAATAATATACACGTGGAAGATACTAGAGGGCCAAGTACCAAATCTACACAGTAAAATAACAACGTACTGGAGTGAACGATATGGAAGAAAATGCAGAAAAGAGCCAGTGAAGAGCAGAGGTGCCATAGGCACAATCAGAGAACACTGTATAAACATCAGAGGTCCGCGGTTGTTCAACGTCCTCCCAGCGAGCATAAGAAATATTGCCGGAACAACCGTAGACATCTTCAAGAGAAAACATAATAGTTTTCTTCGAGGAGTACTGGACCAACCGAGCTGTGGTGGGTATGTGGGCCTGCGGGGCCGCTCCAAGCAACAGCCTGGTGGACCAAACTCTCACAAGTCAAGCCTGGCCTCGGGCCGGGCTTGGGGAGTAGAAGAACTCCCAGAACCCCATGAACCAGGTATCGCAACTGTCTCTGTGACAAATTACCACGTGTTACACCTGAGGTCACTGCCAGTGTCCACCAAGCACAGGAACTGGGCACAGGAGTCTCGTCGCTGTGGACGTGTTGGTGTTGAGTACTTGTGACGGAGTGGTGACGGGTGCTGTGTTACAGTCTCGGGGGGATGTGACTCAACACTTCACCTCTTCACTATATCTTCTTGTTAAGTGGAGTAGGGAAGGGAACTTTGTATTGTCAAACTAATCTTCATAAATAAACTCTCCGGTAAATGTTAACTTTGTTTGACCCAAGTGCGCTACTTCCAGGAGCAAACAAGTCATCGATTGATGATACAATCTGGACTGTGCGACCAGAGACCAGAACAAAGAAGTCTTGGTGAAGTGTCTCACTACCCCAAGCCTTACTACACTTGTGTCTCACTACCCCAAGCCTTACTACACTTGTGTCTCACTACCCCAAGCTTTACTACACTTGTGTCTCACTACCCCAAGCTTTACTACACTTGTGTCTCACTACCCCAAGCTTTACTACACTTGTGTCTCACTACCCCAAGCTTTACTACACTTGTGTCTCACTACCCCAAGCTTTACTACACTTGTGTCTCACTACCCCAAGGTTTACTACACCTGTGTCTCACTACCCCAAGCTTTACTACACTTGTGTCTCACTACCCCAAGCTTTACTACACTTGTCTCACTACCCCAAGGTTTACTACACTTGTGTCTCACTACCCCAAGCCTTACTACACCTGTGTCTCACTACCCCAAGCTTTACTACACTTGTGTCTCACTACCCCAAGCTTTACTACACTTGTGTCTCACTACCCCAAGCTTCACTACACCTGTGTCTCACTACCCCAAGCCTTACTACACTTGTGTCTCACTACCCCAAGCTTTACTACACTTGTGTCTCACTACCCCAAGGTTTACTACACTTGTGTCTCACTACCTCAAGCTTCACTACACTTGTGTCTCACTACCTCAAGCTTCACTACACCTGTGTCTCACTACCCCAAGCTTCACTACACTTGTGTCTCACTACCTCAAGCTTTGCTACACTTGTGTCTCACTACCCCAAGCTTCACTACACCTGTGTCTCACTACCCCAAGCCTTACTACACTTGTGTCTCACTACCCCAAGCTTTACTACACTTGTGTCTCACTACCCCAAGGTTTACTACACTTGTGTCTCACTACCCCAAGCTTTACTACACTTGTGTCTCACTACCCCAAGGTTTACTACACTTGTGTCTCACTACCTCAAGCTTCACTACACCTGTGTCTCACTACCCCAAGCTTTACTACACTTGTGTCTCACTACCTCAAGCTTCACTACACTTGTGTCTCACTACCCCAAGGTTTACTACACTTGTGTCTCACTACCTCAAGCTTCACTACACTTGTGTCTCACTACCCCAAGCTTCACTACACTTGTGTCTCACTACCCCAAGCTTTACTACACTTGTGTCTCACTACCCCAACCCTTACTACACGTGTCTCACTACCCCAAGCTTTACTACACTTGTGTCTCACTACCTCAAGCTTCACTACACCTGTGTCTCACTACCCCAAGCCTTCCTACACCTGTGTCTCACTACCCCAAGGTTTACTACACTTGTGTCTCACTACCCCAAGCCTTACTACACCTGTGTCTCACTATCCCAAGCCTTACTACACTTGTGTCTCACTATCCCAAGCCTTTCTACACCTGTGTCAGACACAGCAGACAAGTCCAACACCTGGTACGGGCGGGGTCCGGGTACCTGCTTCATACCTGCTTGATGGGGTTCTGAGAGTTCTTCTACTCCCCAAGCCCGGCCCGAGGCCAGGCTTGACTTGTGAGAGCTTGGTCCACCAGGCTGTTGCTTGGAGCGGCCCGCAGGCCCACATACCCTCCACAGCCCGTTGGTCCAGTGCTCCTTGAAGGCAGCTATATAGTTTTCTCTTGAAGATGTCCACGGTTGTTCCGGCAATATTTCTTATGCTCGCTGGGAGGACGTTGAACAACCGCGGACCTCTGATGTTTATACAGTGTTCTCTGATTGTGCCTATGGCACCTCTGCTCTTCACTGGATCTGCATTTTCTTCCATATCGTTCACTCCAGTACGTTGTTATTTTACTGTGCAGATTTGGGACCTGGCCCTCCAGTATTTTCCACGTGTATATTATTTGGTATCTCTCTCGTCTCCTTTCTAGTGAGTACATTTGGAGAGCTTTGAGACGATCCCAATAATTTAGGTGCTTTATCTCGTCTATGCGTGCCGTATATGTTCTCTGTATTCCCTCTATTTCAGCAATCTCTCCTGCTCTGAAGGGGGAAGTGAGTACTGAGCAGTACTCAAGACAAGGACAACACAAGTGACTTGAAGAGTACAACCATTGTGATGGGATCCCTGGATTTGAAAGTTCTCGTAATCCATCCGATCATTTTTCTGGCTGACGCAATATTTGCTTGGTTATGCTCCCTAAACGTTAGGTCGTCAGACATCATTATTCCCAAATCCTTTACATGCAATTTTCCTACTATGGGTAGATTTGATTGTGTTTTGTACCCTGTTTAAGTTTAAGGTCCTCTTTTTTACCGTATCTGAGTACCTGGAATTTATCACTGTTAAACATCATGTTATTTTCTGCTGCCCAGTCGAAAACTTTATTAATATCTGCTTGAAGTTTTTCAATGTCTGCAACAGAGATAATTTTCATGCAGATTTTTGTGTCATCTGCAAAGGATGACACGAAGCTGTGACTTATATTTGAGTCTATATCTGATATGAGAATAAGGAAAAACAGTGGTACAAGGACTGTACCTTGAGGTGCACAGCTTTTAACTGCGTTTGGACTCGATTTTATGTGGTTGACTCTTATTCTTTGTGTTCTGTTCGACAGGAAACTGAGTATCCACTATCCTAACTTTACCAGTTATTTCCACTGACCTCATTTTGTGTGCTATCACTCCATGGTCACATTTATCGTATGCGTTTTCAAAGTCCGTGTGTATCACATCTGCATTCTGTTTTTCTTCTAATGCTTCAGTGATTTTGTCGTAGTGGTCAAGTAGCTGTGAGAGGCATGATCTTCCCGCTCTAAATCCATGTTGGCCTGGGTTGTGGAGGTTATTGATCTCCATGAAACTAGTGACCTGACTCCTGATCACACTCTCAAATACTTTTATTATGTGGGACGTTAGTGCAACTGGTCTATAACTTTTTGCCAATGCTTTGCTCCCACCCTTGTGTAGAGGGGCTATGTCTGCTACTTTAAGTGCATCTGGTATCTCCCCTGTGTCCAAGCTCTTCCTCCACACTATACTGAGTGCCTGTGCTACTGGCACTTTGCATTTCTTTATAAATATTGAATTCCATGAGTCTGGACCCGGGGCTGAGTGCATGGGCATGTTGTCAATTTCCCTTTAAAAATCTGCCGCGCTCATATTGATATCAGTTATATTAACAGGGGTTTGGATATCACGCAACAAGAAGTTGTCCGGATATTCCACTTTCATGTTGTTTATTGGAGTGCTAAACATGTCCTCATACTGCTTTTTTTTAGTATTTCACTAATTTCTTTGTCATCCTCCGTGTACGAACCTTCACTTGTACGAATAGGTCTAATACTGGCAGTGGTTTTTGATTTCGCATATGTGAAGAAATATTTTTTATTTTTCATTATTTCTTGAATTGCTTTCTGTTCTAGTTGCCTTTCTTCAATCTGATATGAATGCTTCAGTCTCTGTTCGATTTCTTCAATCTCTCTGTTTAAATTATTCCTTCTATGCATGGAAAGTCGTGTCTACTTAAGTCTTTCCGTTATTTGTTTTCTTTTGTGGTGTCGTTTGCGTTCTCTTTCTACGTTGGACCTCTTTCTGGCTTTCCTCAAAGACACATGTTTCAGACAGACTTCATAGGCATCAGAAGTCAGTTTTTCTATACCGTGTGTAAGATTTGTTTTACTTAGAACAGTTTCTCATTGAATGTTTGTAAGTTCCCTGTTTATTTTCTAACAGTCTACCCTTTTATTATTAAAATTTAATTTACTGAATAATCCTTCTCTATTGTTGTTTCTCTTGGGCCTACTACCGTTATTAATGTTAGTTTGCACTTCAATGAGCTTGTGGTCCGAGTACGTAGTGTCTGAGACAGTAATGTCTCTGATTAGCTCCTCATTGTTCGTGAATATCAGGTCCAGTGTGTTCTTGTTCCTAGTTGGTTCTGTAATCTGCTGACTGAGTGAGAATTTGTC
This sequence comes from Procambarus virginalis, assembly GCA_020271785.1. Lineage (NCBI taxonomy): Eukaryota > Metazoa > Arthropoda > Malacostraca > Decapoda > Cambaridae > Procambarus > Procambarus virginalis. The sequence continues at coordinate 96,866 of WNGS01069855.1, read as the reverse complement.
ACAGAATCTCAGTAGTTCTCTGACCTGTGGTTGGTTATTTCCAGGTTGACTTCCTGCTATAATGTTATTGTTTACTATTCTCCATTTTAAACTGTAGTCAGGTCAGACACAGTAGACAAGTCCAACATCTGGTGGGGGGGGGGAGGGGCGGGAATCACGTCCCAGCAATATAATTGTAATCTGGTAAAATGAATAACGACACTAAACACAATATTTATCGTAAAGAACAAATAAAATCACCCAGTGATGACAAACGGGACCCAAACGTCCAAAGTACAAAAGTCTATAATTCTTATGGTTTTTATTTTAGCAGGAAGTTAAACAAATATATAATATATAGTTCATTTTACAGGTTTATTATAGCAGGGCGCTAAGAGAGGCGTTTCCCTCGTCAACATTGTCAGTGGCAGGTGGTGTGGAGTGTAGCGGAGTGTAGCGGAGTGTTACACAGCTGTTGTCAGCGGCAGGTGGTGTGGAGTGTAGCGGAGTGTAGCGGAGTGTTACACAGCTGTTGTCAGCGGCAGGTGGTGTGGAGTGTAGCGGAGTGTAGCGGAGTGTTACACAGCTGTTGTCAGTGGCAGGTGGTGTGGAGTGTAGCGGAGTGTAGCGGAGTGTTACACACCTGTTGTCAGTGGCAGGTGGTGTGGAGTGTAGCGGAGTGTAGCGGAGTGTTACACACCTGTTGTCAGTGGCAGGTGGTGTGGAGTGTAGCGGAGTGTAGCGGAGTGTTACACACCTGTTGTCAGTGGCAGGTGGTGTGGAGTGTAGCGGAGTGTAGCGGAGTGTTACACACTGTTGTCAGTGGCAGGTGGTGTGGAAGGTAGCGGAGTGTAGCGGAGTGTTACACAGCTGTTGTCAGTGGCAGGTGGTGTGGAGTGTAGCGGAGTGTTACACAGCTGTTGTCAGTGGCAGGTGGTGTGGAAGGTAGCGGAGTGTAGCGGAGTGTTACACAGCTGTTGTCAGTGGCAGTGGTGGTGGGAGTGTAGCGGAGTGTAGCGGAGTGTTACACACCTGTTGTCAGTGGCAGGTGGTGTGGAAGGTAGCGGAGTGTAGCGGAGTGTTACACAGCTGTTGTCAGTGGCAGGTGGTATGGAGTGTAGCGGAGTGTTACACAGCTGTTGTCAGTGGCAGGTGGTGTGGAAGGTAGCGGAGTGTTACACAGCTGTTGTCAGCGGCAGGTGGTGTGGAGTGTAGCGGAGTGTAGCGGAGTGTTACAC
>WNGS01069855.1:55375-77190 GCA_020271785.1 Procambarus virginalis | reverse complement strand
GACGAGACTCCTGTGCCCAGTTCTGTGCTTGGTGGACCTGGCAGTGACCTCAGGTGTAACACGTGGTAATTTGTCACAGATTGTGACAGTTGCGATACCTGGTTCATGGGGTTCTGGGAGTTCTTCTACTCCCCAAGCCCGGCCCGAGGCCAGGCCTTGACTTGTGAGAGTTTGGTCCACCAGGCTGTTGCTTGGAGCGGCCCCGCAGGCCACATACCCACCACAGCTCGGTTGGTCCAGTACTCCTCGAAAGAAAACTATTATGTTTTCTCTTGAAGATGTCTACGGTTGTTCCGGCAATATTTCTTATGCTCGCTGGGAGGACGTTGAACAACCGCGGACCTCTGATGTTTATACAGTGTTCTCTGATTGTGCCTATGGCACCTCTGCTCTTCACTGGCTCTTTTCTGCATTTTCTTCCATATCGTTCACTCCAGTACGTTGTTATTTTACTGTGTAGATTTGGTACTGGCCCTCTAGTATCTTCCACGTGTATATTATTTATATTTCTCTCGTCTCCTTTCTAGTGAGTACATTTGGAGAGCTTTGAGACGATCCAATATATTTAGGTGTTTTATCTCGTCTATGCGTGCCGTATATGTTCTCTGTATTTCCTCTATTTCAGCAATCTCTCCTGCTCTGAAGGGGAAGTGAGTACTGAGCAGTACTCAAGACGGGACAACACAAGTGACTTGAAGAGTACAACCATTGTGATGGGATCCCTGGATTTGAAAGTTCTCGTAATCCATCCTATCATTTTTCTGGCTGACGCAATATTTGCTTGGTTGTGCTCCCTAAACGTTAGGTCGTCAGACATCATTATTCCCAAATCCTTTACATGCTGTTTTCCTAATATGGGAAAATTGATTGTGTTTTGTACCCTGTATTATGTTTAAGGTCCTCATTTTAACGTACTGAGTACCTGAAATTCATCACTGTTAAACATCATGTTATTTTCTGCTGCTCAGTCGAAAACTTTATTAATATCTGCTTGTAGTTTTTCAATGTCTTCAACAGAGGTAATTTTTCATGCAGATTTTTGTCATCTGCAAAGGATGATACGAAGCTGTGACTTGTATTTGATACTATATCTGATATGAGAATAAGGAAAAGCAGTGGTGCGTGGACTGCACCGTGAGGTACAGAGCTTTTAACTGCGCTTGGACTTGATTTTTAATGACTCCTTACTCTCTGTGTTCTGTTCGACAGGAAATTAAGTATCCACCTTCCTACTTTACTGTAATGTGTCACTAGGACACTTGTGGTGTTGCGAGGACTAGCTCCTGTGTTGTAATGTGTCACTAAGATACTTGTGGTGTAGCGAGGACTGGCTCCTGTGTTGTAATGTGTCACTAAGACACTTGTGGTGTAACGAGGACTGACTCCTGTGTTGTAATGTGTCACAGAGACACTTGTGGTGTAGCGAGGACTGGCTCCTGTGTTGTAATGTGTCACTAAGACACTTGTGGTGTAGCGAGGACTCGCTCCTGTGGTGTAATGTGTCACAGAGACACTTGTGGTGTAGCGAGGACTGACTCCTGTGTTGTAATGTGTCACAGAGACACTTGTCGTGTAGCGAGGACTGGCTCCTGTGTTGTAATGTGTCACAGAGACACTTGTGGTGTAGCGAGGACTGACTCCTGTGTTGTAATGTGTCACAGAGACACTTGTGGTGTAGCGAGGACTGGCTCCTGTGTTGTAATGTGTCACAGAGACACTTGTGGTGTAGCGAGGACTGACTCCTGTGTTGTAATGTGTCACTAAGACACTTGTGGTGTAGCGAGGACTAGCTCCTGTGTTGTAATGTGTCACTAAGACACTTGTGGTGTAGCGAGGACTAGCTCCTGTGTTGTATGTGCACCAATGTAACACGGGACGGGTTCTCACTTCCTTCTACCCTCTTTTTCTCTCTTTACCCGTATTCTTTACTTTGGTTCTTAACCAAGGGACCCCAAGACTTTTACTCGAGCCGACTCCACGCCACGTGGTCTCAAGACGATTTACCGACTTGAGATTCTACAACCCGTATGACGTGAAAATAGACTTCTAGCAAAGTTCTAGGATCTCCTTTCCGCCGCCACCACCAGACCAGTAACCAAAATAAGCAATGATCGAGATCTGGATCGACCACGCTAAACAATCAACCTTGGGGCTTGATTCCCCACTAGTACAAATAAACCTTGGATCTTACATGTGTAGTTAATTAAAATCAACAGGAGTAATAATCCTGATTCGGTGTTAGAATCGGCGCCCAATTCAACTCGGCCACGTGGGAACCACGTGACAAGGACAATTCACATAAATATAACAAACACATGGAAATAATGAAAATGCAAAATTACTAACTAATTAATTTATTCAAACCTAAAACAGAGTCTAAGAAATTATAATCCTGACTTGAACACTCCCTGACTGAATATTAACGGCAATGAGTGACCTATCCCTAAGAAACTCCAAGCAACTTTTACCTTCTATAGACAGCTAGATGTTGTGTTGCCTTGGGGAAGAGGTGAGATGGATGACCTCTCCCAGTTGCTGCTGAAACCACACTGCCCTGTCCTCTCTCTCCACTACCCAGAGGCCTAGATCTGTATTCTTCCGCTAGTACCTAAGTTACTTTGCCAGGCTTAAGTTATAACAATTAACCTCTGTCGTACTGAATTATCCGGATTGATTGATTTATTGTACTGAAGTTAAATTACACAAACATCTTAAGGAAGAGCTATTCCCAATTACAACATAGCTATTTGACCTTTGAGAAATAGAGGACATGGAACCTCGTGACCTATGACCTCCGGTCACTCCGCGTCACAACCTAGTTCTTGCTTGTGACGTCACTGATGGTGACTTAAACTCCTTCTAATAATGAGAATACTCTTGATATTATGAACAGTAGTACTATACAATGCAATTTGAATGCAAAATGACTGAAGGTTAATTTCTCTAAGTAAGTGAATACTGTAGAAAGATTCATTATGAAGCTTGGGAACAAAGGCGGTTATTTCCACCGCTAAGTCCCTGGGGGATGCTCCCACGCGGGTCCAGCTTCCCATTCTCCCTTGTGTAGATAACCATTCTGGATAATTTTTACGACAAGCCTCGATTTTTACATCACTAAGACACTTGTGGTGTAACGAGGACTGACTCCTGTGTTGTAATGTGTCACAGAGACACTTGTGGTGTAGCGAGGACTGACTCCTATGTTGTAATGTGTCACAGAGACACTTGTGGTGTAGCGAGGACTAGCTCCTGGGTTGTAATGTGTCACAGAGACACTTGTGGTGTAGCGAGGACTGGCTCCTGTGTTGTAATGTGTCACAGAGACACTTGTGGTGTAGCGAGGACTGGCTCCTGTGTTGTAATGTGTCACAGAGACACTTGTGGTGTAGCGAGGACTAGCTCCTGGGTTGTAATGTGTCACAGAGACACTTGTGGTGTAGCGAGGACTGGCTCCTGTGTTGTAATGTGTCACAGAGACACTTGTGGTGTAGCGAGGACTGGCTCCTGTGTTGTAATGTGTCACAGAGACACTTGTGGTGTAGCGAGGACTGACTCCTGTGTTGTAATGTGTCACAGAGACACTTGTGGTGTAGCGAGGACTGGCTCCTGTGTTGTAATGTGTCACAGAGACACTTGTGGTGTAGCGAGGACTGGCTCCTGTGTTGTAATGTGTCACAGAGACACTTGTGGTGTAGCGAGGACTGACTCCTGTGTTGTAATGTGTCACAGAGACACTTGTGGTGTAGCGAGGACTGACTCCTGTGTTGTAATGTGTCACAGAGACACTTGTGGTGTAGCGAGGACTGGCTCCTGTGTTGTAATGTGTCACAGAGACACTTGTGGTGTAGCGAGGACTGGCTCCTGTGTTGTAATGTGTCACAGAGACACTTGTGGTGTAGCGAGGACTGACTCCTGTGTTGTAATGTGTCACAGAGACACTTGTGGTGTAGCGAGGACTGACTCCTGTGTTGTAATGTGTCACAGAGACACTTGTGGTGTAGCGAGGACTGGCTCCTGTGTTGTAATGTGTCACAGAGACACTTGTGGTGTAGCGAGGACTGACTCCTGTGTTGTAATGTGTCACAGACACACTTGTGGTGTAGCGAGGACTAGCTCCTGTGTTGTAATGTGTCACAGAGACACTTGTGGTGTAGCGAGGACTGACTCCTGTGTTGTAATGTGTCACAGAGACACTTGTGGTGTAGCGAGGACTGGCTCCTGTGTTGTAATGTGTCACAGAGACACTTGTGGTGTAGCGAGGACTGGCTCCTGTGTTGTAATGTGTCACAGAGACACTTGTGGTGTAGCGAGGACTGACTCCTGTGTTGTAATGTGTCACAGAGACACTTGTGGTGTAGCGAGGACTGGCTCCTGTGAGACCTCAAGGACAGGTAAGGTGTCATGTCACTTAGAGCTGTGCTCGCCCCACTCACACCCTTGTACCCACCACTTGCCATGACTGTTGTGTCAGGCATCTTGCATGACACTGAATATGTCAGGTATGCTCTTGACACATGTGGCAGAGCGGGACCAGGCTTGGTGCCCAGGATTGGTACCCAAGCTTGGTGTCCAGGCTTGGTGCCCAGGTTTGGTGCCCAGGCTTGGTGCCCAGGCTTGGTAACCAAGCTTGGTGTCCAGGCTTGGTGCCCAGGCTTGGTGCCCAGGCTTGATGTCCAGGCTTGGTGCCCAGGCTTGGTGTCCAGGTTTGGTGCCCAGGCTTGGTGTCCAGGCTTGGTGCCCAGGCTTGGTGTCCAGGCTTGGTGTCCAGGCTTGGACACCAAATTCACAGAACAGATAAACAAAATAGAGAATAGCCTTGATAATTTGGAGAACCCGATACCTGATATTATCTTCCTAGGTGACTTCAACTTGCCTAGTCTCAGGTGGAAAATAGCAAACAATAATATTATACCAGGAAATCTATCAGGACCTAACCAACCACAGATTAGAGAAGTACTTAGATTCTGTGACAAATTTTCACTCAATCAGCAGATATCGGAGCCAACGAGAAATGAAAATATTTTAGATTTGGTCTTTACGAACAATGAAGACATTATCAGAGACATTACGATATCAGATACCACATATTCAGATCACAAGCTCATTGAAGTGCAAACTACCATCAATACTCAGAATAGACCTAAAACGTTGATAAAGCGAGAGGGGCTATTCAGTAAATTCAATTTTAATAATAAAAGGATAGACTGGGAGTTAATAAACAGGGAACTTAAAAACATTCCATGGGAAACTGTTCTAAGTAATACAAGTCCTACAGAAGGAATACAAAAACTGACTTCGGAAGCGTATCAAGTCTGTCTGAAACATGTTCCTTTGAGGAAAGCCAGAAAGAGATCCAACGTAGAAAGAGAACGCAGACGACACTATAAACGAAGGAAAAATAACAGAAATGCTTATGCAGACACGAATTTCCCGTCAAAGAAGGAATAATTTAAATAGGGAGATTGAAGAAATCGAGCGGAAATTGAAACACTCATATGAAACTGAAGAAAGGCAGTTAGAACAGAAAGCAATTCAGGAAATAAAGAAAAATCCAAAATATTTCTTCACATATGCGAAATCAAAAGCAAAAACCACTGCCAGTATTAGACCTATTCGTACAAGTGAAGGTTCATACACGGAGGATGACAAAGAAATTAGTGAAATCCTAAAAAAGCAGTATGAGGACATGTTTAGCACTCCAATAAACAACATGAAAGTGGAAGATCCAAACAATTTCTTTATGCGGGATATTCAAACCACTGTAAATATAACTGATATCAACACGAGCGCACTAAATTTTGAAAGGAAAATTGAAAACATGCCCATGCACTCGGCCCCAGGTCCAGACTCATAGAATTCAATATTTATAAAGAAATGCAAAGTGCCGGTAGCACAGGCACTCAGTATAGTGTGGAGGAAGAGCTTGGACACGGGGGAGATACCAGATGCACTTAAAGTAGCTGACATAGCCCCTCTACACAAGGGAGGGAGCAAAGCATTGGCAAAGAATGATAGACCAGTTGCACTAACATCGCACATCATAAAAGTATTTGAGAGAGTGATTAGAAGTCAGGTCACCAATTTCATGGAGACCAACGACCTTCACAACCCAGGCCAACATGGATTTCGAGTGGGAAGATAGTGCCTCTCACAGCTACTTGAGCACTGCGACAAAGTCACTGAGGCATTAGAAGAAAAACAGAATGCTGATGTGATATACACGGACTTCGCAAAGGCTTTCGATAAATGTGACCATGGCGTGATAGCACACAAAATGAAGTCAATGGGAATAACCGGTAAAGTAGGACGCTGGATACTCAGTTTTCTGTCAAACAGGACTCAGCGAGTAACGGTCAACCATATAAAATCTAGTCCAAGTGCAGTTAAAAGCTCTGTACCTCAGGGTACAGTCCTTGCACCGCTGCTTTTCCTTATTCTCATATCAGATATAGACAAAAATACAAGTCACAGCTTCGTATCATCTTTTGCAGATGACACAAAAATCAGTATGAAAATTACCTCGGCTGAAAACATTGAAAAGCTTCAAGCTGATATTAATAAAGTTTTCGACTGGGCATCAGAAAATAACATGATGTTTAACAGTGATAAATTTCAGGTACTCAGGTACGGTAAAAATGAGGACCTTAAACATAATACAGAGTACAAAACAGAATCAAATGTACCCATAGTAGGAAAACAGCATGTAAAGGATTTGGGAATAATAATGTCTGACGACCTAACGTTTAAGGAGCATAACCAAGCAAATATTGCGTCAGCCAGAAAAATGATCGGATGGATTACGAGAACTTTCAAATCCAGGGATCCCATCACAATGGTTGTACTCTTCAAGTCACTTGTGTTGTCCCGTCTTGAGTACTGCTCAGTACTCACTTCCCCCTTCAGAGCAGGAGAGATTGCTGAAATAGAGGGAATACAGAGAACATATACGGCACGCATAGACGAGATAAAGCACCTAAATTATTGGGATCGTCTCAAAGCTCTCCAAATGTACTCACTAGAAAGGAACGAGAGAGATATCAAATAATATACCTGGAAATACTGGAGGGCCAGTCCAAATCTGCACAGTAAAATAACAACGTACTGGAGTGAACGATATGGAAGAAAATGCAGAATCCAGTGAAGAGCAGAGGTGCCATAGGCACAATCAGAGAACACTGTATAAACATCAGAGGTCCGCGGTTGTTCAACGTCCTCCCAGCAAGCATAAGAAATATTGCCGGAACAACCGTGGACATCTTCAAGAGAAACTAGATAGCTTCCTTCAAGGAGTGCCGGACCAACGGGCTGTGGTGGGTATGTGGGCCTGCGGGCCGCTCCAAGCAACAGCCTGGTGGACCAAACTCTCACAAGTCAAGCCTGGCCTCGGCCGGGCTTGGGGAGTAGAAGAACTCCCAGAACCCCATCAACAGGTATCAATCAGGTNCCTGTGTTGTAATGTGTCACAGAGACACTTGTGGTGTAGCGAGGACTGACTCCTGTGTTGTAATGTGTCACAGAGACACTTGTGGTGTAGCGAGGACAGCTCCTGTGTTGTAATGTGTCACAGAGACACTTGTGGTGTAGCGAGGACTGGCTCCTGTGTTGTAATGTGTCACAGAGACACTTGTGGTGTAGCGGACTGGCTCCTGTGTTGTAATGTCACAGAGACACTTGTGGTGTAGCGAGGACTAGCTCCTGTTGTAATGTGTCACAGAGACACTGTGGTGAGCGAGGACTGCTCCTGTGTTGTAATGTGTCACAGAGACACTTGTGGTGTAGCGAGGACTGGCTCCTGTGTTGTAATGTGTCACAGAGACACTTGTGGTGTAGCGAGGACTGGCTCCTGTGTTGTAATGTGTCACAGAGACACTTGTGGTGTAGCGAGGACTAGCTCCTGTGTTGTAATGTGTCACAGAGACACTTGTGGTGTAGCGAGGACTGGCTCCTGTGTTGTAATGTGTCACAGAGACACTGTGGTGTAGCGAGGACTGGCTCCTGTGTTGTAATGTGTCACAGAGACACTTGTGGTGTAGCGAGGACTGGCTCCTGTGTTGTAATGTGTCACAGAGACACTTGTGGTGTAGCGAGGACTGGCTCCTGTGTTGTAATGTGTCACAGAGACACTTGTGGTGTAGCGAGGACGGCTCCTGTGTTGTAATGTGTCACAGAGACACTTGTGGTGTAGCGAGGACTGGCTCCTGTGTTGTAATGTGTCACAGAGACACTTGTGGTGTAGCGAGGACTGACTCCTGTGTTGTAATGTGTCACAGAGACACTTGTGGTGTAGCGAGGACTGCTCCTGTGTTGTAATGTGTCACAGAGACACTTGTGGTGTAGCGAGGACTGGCTCCTGTGTTGTAATGTGTCACAGAGACACTTGTGGTGTAGCGAGGACTACTCCTGTGTTGTAATGTGTCACAGAGACACTTGTGGTGTAGCGAGGACTGCTCCTGTGTTGTAATGTGTCACAGAGACACTTGTGGTGTAGCGAGGACTGGCTCCTTGTTGTAATGTGTCACAGAGACACTTGTGTGTAGCGGACTAGCTCCTGTGTTGTAATGTGTCACAGAGACACTTGTGGTGTAGCGAGGACTAGCTCCTGTGTTGTAATGTGTCACAGAGACACTTGTGGTGTAGCGAGGACTGGCTCCTGTGTTGTAATGTGTCACAGAGACACTTGTGGTGTAGCGAGGACTGGCTCCTGTGTTGTAATGTGTCACAGAGACACTTGTGGTGTAGCGAGGACTGGCTCCTGTGTTGTAATGTGTCACAGAGACACTTGTGGTGTAGCGAGGACTGGCTCCTGTGTTGTAATGTGTCACAGAGACACTTGTGGTGTCAGCGAGGACTGGCTCCTGTGTTGTAATGTGTCACAGAGACACTTGTGGTGTAGCGAGGACTGGCTCCTGTGTTGTATGTGTCACAGAGACACTTGTGGTGTAGCGAGGACTGGCTCCTGTGTTGTAATGTGTCACAGAGACACTTGTGGTGTAGCGAGGACTAGCTCCTGTGTTGTAATGTGTCACAGAGACACTTGTGGTGTAGCGAGACTAGCTCCTGTGTTGTAATGTGTCACAGAGACACTTGTGGTGTAGCGAGGACTGGCTCCTGTGTTGTAATGTGTCACAGAGACACTTGTGGTGTAGCGAGGACTGTCTCCTGTGTTGTAATGTGTCACAGAGACACTTGTGGTGTAGCGAGGACTGACTCCTGTGTTGTAATGTGTCACAGAGACACTTGTGGTGTAGCGAGGACTGCTCCTGTGTTGTAATGTGTCACAGAGACACTTGTGGTGTAGCGAGGACTGCTCCTGTGTTGTAATGTGTCACAGAGACACTTGTGGTGTAGCGAGGACTGACTCCTGTGTTGTAATGTGTCACAGAGACACTTGTGGTGTAGCGAGACTGGCTCCTGTGTTGTAATGTGTCACAGAGACACTTGTGGTGTAGCGAGGACTGGCTCCTGTGTTGTAATGTGTCACAGAGACACTTGTGGTGTAGCGAGGACTGGCTCCTGTGTTGTAATGTGTCACAGAGACACTTGTGGTGTAGCGAGGACTGGCTCCTGTGTTGTAATGTGTCACAGAGACACTTGTGGTGTAGCGAGGACTGGCTCCTGTGTTGTAATGTGTCACAGAGACACTTGTGGTGTAGCGAGGACTGGCTCCTGTGTTGTAATGTGTCACAGAGACACTTGTGGTGTAGCGAGGACTAGCTCCTGTGTTGTAATGTGTCACAGAGACACTTGTGGTGTAGCGAGGACTGGCTCCTGTGTTGTAATGTGTCACAGAGACACTTGTGGTGTAGCGAGGACTGGCTCCTGTGTTGTAATGTGTCACAGAGACACTGTGGTGTAGAGGACTGGCTCCTGTGTTGGTGTCACAGAGACACTTGTGTGTAGCGAGGACTAGCTCCTGTGTTGTAATGTGTCACAGAGACACTTGTGGTGTAGCGAGGACTAGCTCCTGTGTTGTAATGTGTCACAGAGACACTTGTGGTGTAGCGAGGACTGACTCCTGTGTTGTAATGTGTCACAGAGACACTTGTGGTGTAGCGAGGACTAGCTCCTGTGTTGTAATGTGTCACAGAGACACTTGTGGTGTAGCGAGGACTGCTCCTGTGTTGTAATGTGTCACAGAGACACTTGTGGTGTAGCGAGGACTGGCTCCTGTGTTGTAATGTGTCACAGAGACACTTGTGGTGTAGCGAGGACTGGCTCCTGTGTTGTAATGTGTCACAGAGACACTTGTGGTGTAGCGAGGACTGCTCCTGTGTTGTAATGTGTCACAGAGACACTTGTGGTGTAGCGAGGACTGGCTCCTGTGTTGTAATGTGTCACAGAGACACTTGTGGTGTAGCGAGGACTAGCTCCTGTGTTGTAATGTGTCACAGAGACACTTGTGGTGTAGCGAGGACTGCTCCTGTGTTGTAATGTGTCACAGAGACACTTGTGGTGTAGCGAGGACTGGCTCCTGTGTTGTAATGTGTCACAGAGACACTTGTGGTGTAGCGAGGACTGGCTCCTGTGTTGTAATGTGTCACAGAGACACTTGTGGTGTAGCGAGGACTGGCTCCTGTGTTGTAATGTGTCACAGAGACACTTGTGGTGTAGCGAGGACTGGCTCCTGTGTTGTAATGTGTCACAGAGACACTTGTGGTGTAGCGAGGACTAGCTCCTGTGTTGTAATGTGTCACAGAGACACTTGTGGTGTAGCGAGGACTGGCTCCTGTGTTGTAATGTGTCACAGAGACACTTGTGGTGTAGCGAGGACTGGCTCCTGTGTTGTAATGTGTCACAGAGACACTTGTGGTGTAGCGAGGACTAGCTCCTGTGTTGTAATGTGTCACAGAGACACTTGTGGTGTAGCGAGGACTGGCTCCTGTGTTGTAATGTGTCACAGAGACACTTGTGGTGTAGCGAGGACTGGCTCCTGTGTTGTAATGTGTCACAGAGACACTTGTGGTGTAGCGAGGACTGGCTCCTGTGTTGTAATGTGTCACAGAGACACTTGTGGTGTAGCGAGGACTGCTCCTGTGTTGTAATGTGTCACAGAGACACTTGTGGTGTAGCGAGGACTGGCTCCTGTGTTGTAATGTGTCACAGAGACACTTGTGGTGTAGCGAGGACTGGCTCCTGTGTTGTAATGTGTCACAGAGACACTTGTGGTGTAGCGAGGACTGGCTCCTGTGTTGTAATGTGTCACAGAGACACTTGTGGTGTAGCGAGGACTGGCTCCTGTGTTGTAATGTGTCACAGAGACACTTGTGGTGTAGCGAGGACTAGCTCCTGTGTTGTAATGTGTCACAGAGACACTTGTGGTGTAGCGAGGACTGGCTCCTGTGTTGTAATGTGTCACAGAGACACTTGTGGTGTAGCGAGGACTGCTCCTGTGTTGTAATGTGTCACAGAGACACTTGTGGTGTAGCGAGGACTGCTCCTGTGTTGTAATGTGTCACAGAGACACTTGTGGTGTAGCGAGGACTAGCTCCTGTGTTGTAATGTGTCACAGAGACACTTGTGGTGTAGCGAGGACTGGCTCCTGTGTTGTAATGTGTCACAGAGACACTTGTGGTGTAGCGAGGACTGGCTCCTGTGTTGTAATGTGTCACAGAGACACTTGTGGTGTAGCGAGGACTAGCTCCTGTGTTGTAATGTGTCACAGAGACACTTGTGGTGTAGCGAGGACTAGCTCCTGTGTTGTAATGTGTCACAGAGACACTTGTGGTGTAGCGAGGACTAGCTCCTGTGTTGTAATGTGTCACAGAGACACTTGTGGTGTAGCGAGGACTAGCTCCTGTGTTGTAATGTGTCACAGAGACACTTGTGGTGTAGCGAGGACTGGCTCCTGTGTTGTAATGTGTCACAGACACTTGTGGTGTAGCGAGGACTAGCTCCTGTGTTGTAATGTGTCACAGAGACACTTGTGGTGTAGCGAGGACTGGCTCCTGTGTTGTAATGTGTCACAGAGACACTTGTGGTGTAGCGAGGACTGGCTCCTGTGTTGTAATGTGTCACAGAGACACTTGTGGTGTAGCGAGGACTGGCTCCTGTGTTGTAATGTGTCACAGAGACACTTGTGGTGTAGCGAGGACTGGCTCCTGTGTTGTAATGTGTCACAGAGACACTTGTGGTGTAGCGAGGACTGGCTCCTGTGTTGTAATGTGTCACAGAGACACTTGTGGTGTAGCGAGGACTGGCTCCTGTGTTGTAATGTGTCACAGAGACACTTGTGGTGTAGCGAGGACTAGCTCCTGTGTTGTAATGTGTCACAGAGACACTTGTGGTGTAGCGAGGACTAGCTCCTGTGTTGTAATGTGTCACAGAGACACTTGTGGTGTAGCGAGGACTAGCTCCTGTGTTGTAATGTGTCACAGAGACACTTGTGGTGTAGCGAGGACTAGCTCCTGTGTTGTAATGTGTCACAGAGACACTTGTGGTGTAGCGAGGACTAGCTCCTGTGTTGTAATGTGTCACAGAGACACTTGTGGTGTAGCGAGGACTGGCTCCTGTGTTGTAATGTGTCACAGAGACACTTGTGGTGTAGCGAGGACTGGCTCCTGTGTTGTAATGTGTCACAGAGACACTTGTGGTGTAGCGAGGACTGGCTCCTGTGTTGTAATGTGTCACAGAGACACTTGTGGTGTAGCGAGGACTGGCTCCTGTGTTGTAATGTGTCACAGAGACACTTGTGGTGTAGCGAGGACTGGCTCCTGTGTTGTAATGTGTCACAGAGACACTTGTGGTGTAGCGAGGACTGGCTCCTGTGTTGTAATGTGTCACAGAGACACTTGTGGTGTAGCGAGGACTGGCTCCTGTGTTGTAATGTGTCACAGAGACACTTGTGGTGTAGCGAGGACTAGCTCCTGTGTTGTAATGTGTCACAGAGACACTTGTGGTGTAGCGAGGACTAGCTCCTGTGTTGTAATGTGTCACAGAGACACTTGTGGTGTAGCGAGGACTGGCTCCTGTGTTGTAATGTGTCACAGAGACACTTGTGGTGTAGCGAGGACTGGCTCCTGTGTTGTAATGTGTCACAGAGACACTTGTGGTGTAGCGAGGACTGCTCCTGTGTTGTAATGTGTCACAGAGACACTTGTGGTGTAGCGAGGACTAGCTCCTGTGTTGTAATGTGTCACAGAGACACTTGTGGTGTAGCGAGGACTGGCTCCTGTGTTGTAATGTGTCACAGAGACACTTGTGGTGTAGCGAGGACTGGCTCCTGTGTTGTAATGTGTCACAGAGACACTTGTGGTGTAGCGAGGACTAGCTCCTGTGTTGTAATGTGTCACAGAGACACTTGTGGTGTAGCGAGGACTGGCTCCTGTGTTGTAATGTGTCACAGAGACACTTGTGGTGTAGCGAGGACTGGCTCCTGTGTTGTAATGTGTCACAGAGACACTTGTGGTGTAGCGAGGACTGGCTCCTGTGTTGTAATGTGTCACAGAGACACTTGTGGTGTAGCGAGGACTGGCTCCTGTGTTGTAATGTGTCACAGAGACACTTGTGGTGTAGCGAGGACTGGCTCCTGTGTTGTAATGTGTCACAGAGACACTTGTGGTGTAGCGAGGACTAGCTCCTGTGTTGTAATGTGTCACAGAGACACTTGTGGTGTAGCGAGGACTGGCTCCTGTGTTGTAATGTGTCACAGAGACACTTGTGGTGTAGCGAGGACTGGCTCCTGTGTTGTAATGTGTCACAGAGACACTTGTGGTGTAGCGAGGACTGGCTCCTGTGTTGTAATGTGTCACAGAGACACTTGTGGTGTAGCGAGGACTAGCTCCTGTGTTGTAATGTGTCACAGAGACACTTGTGGTGTAGCGAGGACTGGCTCCTGTGTTGTAATGTGTCACAGAGACACTTGTGGTGTAGCGAGGACTGGCTCCTGTGTTGTAATGTGTCACAGAGACACTTGTGGTGTAGCGAGGACTGGCTCCTGTGTTGTAATGTGTCACAGAGACACTTGTGGTGTAGCGAGGACTAGCTCCTGTGTTGTAATGTGTCACAGAGACACTTGTGGTGTAGCGAGGACTGGCTCCTGTGTTGTAATGTGTCACAGAGACACTTGTGGTGTAGCGAGGACTGGCTCCTGTGTTGTAATGTGTCACAGAGACACTTGTGGTGTAGCGAGGACTGGCTCCTGTGTTGTAATGTGTCACAGAGACACTTGTGGTGTAGCGAGGACTGGCTCCTGTGTTGTAATGTGTCACAGAGACACTTGTGGTGTAGCGAGGACTGGCTCCTGTGTTGTAATGTGTCACAGAGACACTTGTGGTGTAGCGAGGACTGGCTCCTGTGTTGTAATGTGTCACAGAGACACTTGTGGTGTAGCGAGGACTGGCTCCTGTGTTGTAATGTGTCACAGAGACACTTGTGGTGTAGCGAGGACTGGCTCCTGTGTTGTAATGTGTCACAGAGACACTTGTGGTGTAGCGAGGACTGGCTCCTGTGTTGTAATGTGTCACAGAGACACTTGTGGTGTAGCGAGGACTGGCTCCTGTGTTGTAATGTGTCACAGAGACACTTGTGGTGTAGCGAGGACTGGCTCCTGTGTTGTAATGTGTCACAGAGACACTTGTGGTGTAGCGAGGACTGGCTCCTGTGTTGTAATGTGTCACAGAGACACTTGTGGTGTAGCGAGGACTGGCTCCTGTGTTGTAATGTGTCACAGAGACACTTGTGGTGTAGCGAGGACTGGCTCCTGTGTTGTAATGTGTCACAGAGACACTTGTGGTGTAGCGAGGACTGGCTCCTGTGTTGTAATGTGTCACAGAGACACTTGTGGTGTAGCGAGGACTGGCTCCTGTGTTGTAATGTGTCACAGAGACACTTGTGGTGTAGCGAGGACTGGCTCCTGTGTTGTAATGTGTCACAGAGACACTTGTGGTGTAGCGAGGACTGGCTCCTGTGTTGTAATGTGTCACAGAGACACTTGTGGTGTAGCGAGGACTGGCTCCTGTGTTGTAATGTGTCACAGAGACACTTGTGGTGTAGCGAGGACTAGCTCCTGTGTTGTAATGTGTCACAGAGACACTTGTGGTGTAGCGAGGACTGGCTCCTGTGTTGTAATGTGTCACAGAGACACTTGTGGTGTAGCGAGGACTGGCTCCTGTGTTGTAATGTGTCACAGAGACACTTGTGGTGTAGCGAGGACTGGCTCCTGTGTTGTAATGTGTCACAGAGACACTTGTGGTGTAGCGAGGACTGGCTCCTGTGTTGTAATGTGTCACAGAGACACTTGTGGTGTAGCGAGGACTGGCTCCTGTGTTGTAATGTGTCACAGAGACACTTGTGGTGTAGCGAGGACTGGCTCCTGTGTTGTAATGTGTCACAGAGACACTTGTGGTGTAGCGAGGACTAGCTCCTGTGTTGTAATGTGTCACAGAGACACTTGTGGTGTAGCGAGGACTGGCTCCTGTGTTGTAATGTGTCACAGAGACACTTGTGGTGTAGCGAGGACTGGCTCCTGTGTTGTAATGTGTCACAGAGACACTTGTGGTGTAGCGAGGACTGGCTCCTGTGTTGTAATGTGTCACAGAGACACTTGTGGTGTAGCGAGGACTGGCTCCTGTGTTGTAATGTGTCACAGAGACACTTGTGGTGTAGCGAGGACTGGCTCCTGTGTTGTAATGTGTCACAGAGACACTTGTGGTGTAGCGAGGACTGGCTCCTGTGTTGTAATGTGTCACAGAGACACTTGTGGTGTAGCGAGGACTGGCTCCTGTGTTGTAATGTGTCACAGAGACACTTGTGGTGTAGCGAGGACTGGCTCCTGTGTTGTAATGTGTCACAGAGACACTTGTGGTGTAGCGAGGACTGGCTCCTGTGTTGTAATGTGTCACAGAGACACTTGTGGTGTAGCGAGGACTGGCTCCTGTGTTGTAATGTGTCACAGAGACACTTGTGGTGTAGCGAGGACTGGCTCCTGTGTTGTAATGTGTCACAGAGACACTTGTGGTGTAGCGAGGACTGGCTCCTGTGTTGTAATGTGTCACAGAGACACTTGTGGTGTAGCGAGGACTGGCTCCTGTGTTGTAATGTGTCACAGAGACACTTGTGGTGTAGCGAGGACTGGCTCCTGTGTTGTAATGTGTCACAGAGACACTTGTGGTGTAGCGAGGACTGGCTCCTGTGTTGTAATGTGTCACAGAGACACTTGTGGTGTAGCGAGGACTGGCTCCTGTGTTGTAATGTGTCACAGAGACACTTGTGGTGTAGCGAGGACTGGCTCCTGTGTTGTAATGTGTCACAGAGACACTTGTGGTGTAGCGAGGACTGGCTCCTGTGTTGTAATGTGTCACAGAGACACTTGTGGTGTAGCGAGGACTAGCTCCTGTGTTGTAATGTGTCACAGAGACACTTGTGGTGTAGCGAGGACTGGCTCCTGTGTTGTAATGTGTCACAGAGACACTTGTGGTGTAGCGAGGACTGGCTCCTGTGTTGTAATGTGTCACAGAGACACTTGTGGTGTAGCGAGGACTGGCTCCTGTGTTGTAATGTGTCACAGAGACACTTGTGGTGTAGCGAGGACTGGCTCCTGTGTTGTAATGTGTCACAGAGACACTTGTGGTGTAGCGAGGACTGGCTCCTGTGTTGTAATGTGTCACAGAGACACTTGTGGTGTAGCGAGGACTGGCTCCTGTGTTGTAATGTGTCACAGAGACACTTGTGGTGTAGCGAGGACTGGCTCCTGTGTTGTAATGTGTCACAGAGACACTTGTGGTGTAGCGAGGACTGGCTCCTGTGTTGTAATGTGTCACAGAGACACTTGTGGTGTAGCGAGGACTGGCTCCTGTGTTGTAATGTGTCACAGAGACACTTGTGGTGTAGCGAGGACTGGCTCCTGTGTTGTAATGTGTCACAGAGACACTTGTGGTGTAGCGAGGACTGGCTCCTGTGTTGTAATGTGTCACAGAGACACTTGTGGTGTAGCGAGGACTAGCTCCTGTGTTGTAATGTGTCACAGAGACACTTGTGGTGTAGCGAGGACTAGCTCCTGTGTTGTAATGTGTCACAGAGACACTTGTGGTGTAGCGAGGACTGGCTCCTGTGTTGTAATGTGTCACAGAGACACTTGTGGTGTAGCGAGGACTAGCTCCTGTGTTGTAATGTGTCACAGAGACACTTGTGGTGTAGCGAGGACTAGCTCCTGTGTTGTAATGTGTCACAGAGACACTTGTGGTGTAGCGAGGACTGGCTCCTGTGTTGTAATGTGTCACAGAGACACTTGTGGTGTAGCGAGGACTGGCTCCTGTGTTGTAATGTGTCACAGAGACACTTGTGGTGTAGCGAGGACTGGCTCCTGTGTTGTAATGTGTCACAGAGACACTTGTGGTGTAGCGAGGACTGGCTCCTGTGTTGTAATGTGTCACAGAGACACTTGTGGTGTAGCGAGGACTAGCTCCTGTGTTGTAATGTGTCACAGAGACACTTGTGGTGTAGCGAGGACTAGCTCCTGTGTTGTAATGTGTCACAGAGACACTTGTGGTGTAGCGAGGACTGGCTCCTGTGAGAACTCAAGGACAGGTAAGGTGTCATGTCACTTAGAGCTGTGCTCTGCCCCACTCCCCTAGTACCCACCACTTGCCATGACTGTTGTGTCAGGCATCTTGCATGACCTGAATATGTCAGGTATGCTCTTGACACATGTGGCAGAGCGGGACCAGGCTTGGTGCCCAGGATTGGTACCCAAGTTGGTGTCCAGGCTGGTGCCCGGACTTGGTGCCCAGGCTTGGTAACCAAGCTTGGTGTCCAGGCTTGGTGCCCGAGGCTTGGTGCCCAGGCTTGATGTCCAGGCTGGTGCCCAGGCTTGGTGTCCAGGTTTGGTGCCCAGGCTTGGTGTCCAGGCTTGGTGCCCGGCTTGGTGTCCAGGCTTGGTGCCAGGCTTGGTGTACAGGCTTGGTGTCCAGGCTTGGACCCAAATTCACAGAACAGACACTTGTGGTGTAGCGAGGACTAGCTCCTGTGTTGTAATGTGTCACAGAGACACTTGTGTGTGTAGCGAGGACTAGCTCCTGTGTTGTAATGTGTCACAGAGACACTTGTGGTGTAGCAGGACTGGCTCCTGTGTTGTAATGTGTCACAGAGACACTTGTGGTGTAGCGAGGACTGGCTCCTGTGTTGTAATGTGTCACAGAGACACTTGTGGTGTAGCGAGGACTGGTCCTGTGTTGTAAGTGTCACAGAGACACTTGTGGTTGTAGCGAGGACTGGCTCCTGTGTTGTAATGTGTCACAGAGACACTTGTGGTGTAGCGAGGACTGGCTCCTGTGTTGTAATGTGTCACAGAGACACTTATGGTGTAGCGAGGACTGGCTCCTGTGTTGTAATGTGTCACAGAGACACTTGTGGTGTAGCGAGGACTGGCTCCTGTGTTGTAATGTGTCACAGAGACACTTGTGGTGTAGCGAGGACTAGCTCCTATGTTGTAATGTGTCACAGAGACACTTGTGGTGTAGCGAGGACTGGCTCCTGTGTTGTAATGTGTCAGAGACACTTGTGGTAGCGAGGACTGGCTCCTGTGTTGTAATGTGTCACAGAGACACTTGTGGTGTAGCGAGGACTGGCTCCTGTGTTGTAATGTGTCACAGAGACACTTGTGGTGTAGCGAGGACTGCTCCTGTGTTGTAAGTGTCACAGAGACACTTGTGGTGTAGCGAGGACTGGCTCCTGTGTTGTAATGTGTCACAGAGACACTTGTGGTGTAGCGAGGACTGGCTCCTGTGTTGTAATGTGTCACAGAGACACTTGTGGTGTAGCGAGGACTGGCTCCTGTGTGTAATGTGTCACAGAGACACTTGTGTTGTAGCGAGGACTAGCTCCTGTGTTGTAATGTGTCACAGAGACACTTGTGGTGTAGCGAGGACTGGCTCCTGTGTTGTAATGTGTCACAGAGACACTTGTGGTGTAGCGAGGACTAGCTCCTGTGTTGTAATGTGTCACAGAGACACTTGTGGTGTAGCGAGGACTGGCTCCTGTGTGTAATGTGTCACAGAGACACTTGTGGTGTAGCGAGGACTGGCTCCTGTGTTGTAATGTGTCACAGAGACACTTGTGGTGTAGCGAGGACTGGCTCCTGTGTTGTAATGGTCACAGACACTTGTGGTGTAGCGAGGACTGGCTCCTGTGTTGTAATGTGTCACAGAGACACTTGTGGTGTAGCGAGGACTAGCTCCTGTGTTGTAATGTGTCACAGAGACATTGTGATGTAGCGAGGACTGGCTCCTGTGTTGTAATGTGTCACAGAGTCACTTGTGGTGTAGCGAGGACTAGCTCCTGTGTTGTAATGTGTCACAGAGACACTTGTGGTGTAGCGAGGACTGGCTCCTGTGTGTAATGTGTCACAGAGACACTTGTGGGTGTAGCGAGGACTGGCTCCTGTGTTGTAATGTGTCACAGAGACACTTGTGGTGTAGCGAGGACTCTCCTGTGTTGTAATGTGTCACAGAGACACTTGTGGTGTAGCGAGGACGGGCTCCTGTGTTGTAATGTGTCACAGAGACACTTGTGGTGTAGCGAGGACTGGCTCCTGTGTTGTATTGTGTCACAGAGACACTGTGGTGTAGCGAGGACTGACTCTGTGTTGTAATGTGTCACAGAGACACTTGTGGTGTAGCGAGGACTGGCTCCTGTGTTGATGTGTCACAGAGACACGTGGTGTAGCGAGGACTGGCTCCTTGTTGTAATGTGTCACAGAGACACTTGTGGTGTAGCGAGGACTGACTCCTGTGTTGTAATGTGTCACAGAGACACTTGTGGTGTAGCGAGGACTAGCTCCTGTGTTGTAATGTGTCACAGAGACACTTGTGGTGTAGCGAGGACTGGCTCCTGTGTGATGTGTCACAGAGACACTGTGGTGTAGCGAGGACTGGCTCCTGTGTTGTAATGTGTCACAGAGACACTTGTGGTGTAGCGAGGACTGGCTCCTGTGTGTAATGTGTCACAGAGACATTGTGTGTGTAGCGAGGACTGGCTCCTGTGTTGTAATGTGTCACAGAGACACTTGTGGTGTAGCGAGGACTGGCTCCTGTGTTGTATGGTCACAGAGACACTTGTGGTGTAGCGAGGACTGGCTCCTGTGTTGTAATGTGTCACAGAGACACTTGTGGTGTAGCGAGGACTGGCTCCTGTGTTGTAATGGTCACAGAGACACTTGTGTGTAGCGAGGACTAGCTCCTGTGTTGTAATGTGTCACAGAGACACTTGTGGTGTAGCGAGGACTAGCTCCTGTGTAATGTGTCACAGAGACACTTGTGGTGTAGCGAGGACTGGCTCCTGTGTTGTAATGTGTCACAGAGACACTTGTGGGTAGCGAGGACTGGCTCCTGTGTTGTAATGTGTCACAGAGACACTTGTGGTGTAGCGAGGACTGGCTCCTGTGTTGTAATGTGTCACAGAGACACTTGTGTGTAGCGAGGACTAGCTCCTGTGTTGTAATGTGTCACGAGACACTTGTGGTGTAGCGAGGACTAGCTCCTGTGTTGTAATGTGTCACAGAGACACTTGTGGTGTAGCGAGGACTGGCTCCTGTGTTGTAATGTGTCGCAGAGACACTTGTGGTGTAGCGAGGACTAGCTCCTGTGTTGTAATGTGTCACAGAGACACTTGTGGTGTAGCGAGGACTGGCTCCTGTGTTGTAATGTGTCACAGAGACACTTGTGGTGTAGCGAGGACTGGCTCCTGTGTTGTAATGTGTCACAGAGACACTTGTGGTGTAGCGAGGACTGGCTCCTGTGTTGTAATGTGTCACAGAGACACTTGTGGTGTAGCGAGGACTGGCTCCTGTGTTGTAATGGTCACAGAGACACTTGTGGTGTAGCGAGGACTAGCTCCTGGTGTAATGTGTCACAGAGACACTTGTGGTGTAGCGAGGACTAGCTCCTGTGTTGTAATGTGTCACAGAGACACTTGTGGTGTAGCGAGGACTGGCTCCTGTGTTGTAATGTGTCGCAGAGACACTTGTGGGTGTAGCGAGGACTAGCTCCTGTGTTGTAATGTGTCACAGAGACACTTGTGGTGTAGCGAGGACTGGCTCCTGTGTGTAATGTGTCAAGAGACACTTGTGGTGTAGCGAGGACTGGCTCCTGTGTTGTAATGTGTCACAGAGACACTGTGGTGTAGCGAGGACTGGCTCCTGTGTTGTAATGTGTCACAGAGACACTTGTGGTGTAGCGAGGACTGGTCCTGTGTTGTAATGTGTCACAGAGACACTTGTGGTGTAGCGAGGACTGGCTCCTGTGTTGTAATGTGTCACAGAGACACTTGTGGGTGTAGCGAGGACTAGCTCCTGTGTTGTAATGTGTCACAGAGACATTGTGGTGTAGCGAGGACTAGCTCCTGTGTTGTAATGTGTCACAGAGACACTTGTGGTGTAGCGAGGACTGGCTCCTGTGAGAACTCAAGGACAGGTAAGGTGTCATGTCACTTAGAGCTGTGCTCGCCCCACTCACACCCTAGTACCCACCATTGCCATGACTGTTGTGTCAGGCATCTTGCATGCTGAATATGTCAGGTATGCTCTTGACACATGTGGCAGAGCGGGACCAGGCTTGGTGCCCAGGATTGGTACCCAAGTTGGTGTCCAGGCTTGGTGCCCAGAGTTGGTGCCCAGGCTTGGAACCAAGCTTGGTGTCCAGGCTTGGTGCCCAGGCTTGGTGCCCAGGCTTGATGTCCAGGCTGGGTGCCCAGGCTTGGTGTCCAGGTTTGGTGCCCAGGCTTGGTGTCCAGGCTTGGTGCCCAGGCTTGGTGTCCAGGCTTGGTGCCCAGGCTTGGTGTACAGGCTTGGTGTCCAGGCTTGGACACCAAATTCACAGAACAGA
>WNGS01069855.1:22552-47955 GCA_020271785.1 Procambarus virginalis | reverse complement strand
CCATGTGGCCTCGTGGACACTATGTGGCTTATGGACACTATGTGGCCTCGTGACACTATGTCTTCGTGGACACTATGTGGCCTCGTGGACACCATGTGGCTTCATGGACACTATGTGGACTCGTGGACACTATGTGCCTTCGTGGACACTATGTGGCTCGTGGACACTATGTGGCCTCGTGGACACCATTGGCCTCGTGGCACTGTGGCCTCGTGGATACTATGGGCCTCGTGGACACTATGTGACCTCGTGGACACGTGTGCCTCGTGGACACTGTGTGGCCTCGTTGACACTGTGGCCTCGTGGATACTATGTGGCCTCGTGGACACTATGTGGCCTCGTGGAAACTGTGGCCTCGTGGACACTATATGGCCTCTCGTGGACACTGTGTGGCCTCGTGGACACTGTGGCCTCGTGGACACTGTGTGGCTTCGTTGACACTGTGGCCTCGTGGATACTATGTGGCCTCGTGGACACTATGTGGCCTCGTGGACACTGTGTGGCCTCGTGGACACCATGTGGCCTCGTGGACACTATGTGGCCTCGTGGACACTATGTGGCCTCGTGGACACCATGTGGCCTCGTGGACACCATTGGCCTCGTGGACACTATGTGGGCCTCCTCGACACCATGTGGCTCCTGGACACTATGTTGCCTCGTGTGACACCATGTAGCCTCGTGGACACTATGTGGCCTCGTGGACACCATGTGGCCTCGTGGACACCATGTGGACTCGTGGACACTATGTGGGCCTCGTGGACACCATATGTGGCCTCGTGGACACTATGTGGCCTCGTGGACACTGTGGCCTCGTGGACACTATGTGGCCTCGTGGACACTATGTGGCCTCGTGGACACTGTGTGGCCTCGTGGACACCATGTGGCCTCGCGGACACCATGTGGCATCGTGGACACCATGTGGCCTCGCGGACACAATGTGGCCTCGCGGACACAATGTGGCCTCGCGGACACCATGCAGCCTCGTGGACACCATGTGCCTCGTGGATACCATGTGGCCTCGCGGACACAATGTGGCCTCACGGACACCATGTGGCCTCGTGGACACTATGTGGCCTCGTGGACACCATGTGGCCTCGTGGACACCATATGGACTCTTGGACACTATGTGGCCTCGTGGACACCATCTGGCCTCGTGGACACTGTGTGGCCTCGTTGACACTGTGGCCTCGTGGATACTATGTGGCCTTGTGGACACTATGTGGCCTCGTGAACACTATGTGGCCTCGTGGACACTGTGTGGCCTCGTGGACGCCATGTGGCCTCGCGGACACTATGTGGCCTCGTGGACACAATGTTTCCTCGTGGACACCATGTGGCCTCGTGGACACCATGTGGCCTCGTGGACACCATGTGATCTCGCGGACACCATGTGGCCTCGTGGACACCATGTGGCCTCGTGGACACCATGTGGCCTCGTGGACACCATGTGGCCTCGTGGACACCATGTGGCCTCGTCGACCATGTGGCCTCCGGACACCATGTGGCCTCCCGGACACCATGTGGCCTCGTGGACACCATGTGGTCTCGCGGACACTATGTGGCCTCGTGGACACCATGTGGCCTCGTGGACACCATGTGGCCTCGTGGACACCATGTGGCCTCGTGGACACCATGTGGCCTCGTGGACACTATGTGGCCTCGTGGACACCATGTGGCCTCGTGGACACTATGTGGCCTCGTGGACACTATGTGGCCTCGTGGACACCATGTGGCCTCGTGGACACTATGTGGCCTCGTGGACACTATGTGGCCTCGTGGACACTATGTGGCCTCGTGGACACTATGTGGCCTCGTGGACACTATGTGGCCTCGTGGACACTATGTGGCCTCGTGGACACTATGTGGCCTCGTGGACACTATGTGGCCTCGTGGACACTATGTGGCCTCGTGGACACTATGTGGCCTCGTGGACACTATGTGGCCTCGTGGACACTATGTGGCCTCGTGGACACTATGTGGCCTCGTGGACATATGTGGCCTCGTGGACACCATGTGGCCTCGTGGACACTATGTGGCCTCGTGGACACTATGTGGCCTCGTGGACACCATGTGGCCTCGTGGACACTATGTGGCCTCGTGGACACTATGTGGCCTCGTGGACACTATGTGGCCTCGTGGACACTATGTGGCCTCGTGGACACTATGTGGCCTCGTGGACACATGTGGCCTCGTGGACACCATGTGGCCTCGTGGACACTATGTGGCCTCGTGGACACTATGTGGCCTCGTGGACACCATGTGGCCTCGTGGACACTATGTGGCCTCGTGGACACCATGTGGCCTCGTGGACACCATGTGGCCTCGTGGACACCATGTGGCCTCGTGGACACTATGTGGCCTCGTGGACACCATGTGGCCTCGTGGACACTATGTGGCCTCGTGGACACTATGTGGCCTCGTGGACACTATGTGGCCTCGTGGACACTATGTGGCCTCGTGGACACCATGTGGCCTCGTGGACACTATGTGGCCTCGTGGACAGTATGTGGCCTCGTGGACACTATGTGGCCTCGTGGACAGTATGTGGCCTCGTGGACACCATGTGGCCTCGTGGACAGTATGTGGCCTCGTGGACACCATGTGGCCTCGTGGACAGTATGTGGCCTCGTGGACACCATGTGGCCTCGTGGACACCATGTGGCCTCGTGGACACTATGTGGCCTCGTGGACACTATGTGGCCTCGTGGACACTATGTGGCCTCGTGGACACCATGTGGCCTCGTGGACACCATGTGGCCTCGTGGACACTATGTGGCCTCGTGGACACTATGTGGCCTCGTGGACACCATGGGCCTCGTGGACACCATGTGGCCTCGTGGACACTATGTGGCCTCGTGGACACCATGTGGCCTCGTGGACACTATGTGGCCTCGTGGACACTATGTGGCCTCGTGGACACTATGTGGCCTCGTGGACAGTATGTGGCCTCGTGGACACTATGTGGCCTCGTGGACACTATGTGGCCTCGTGGACACTATGTGGCCTCGTGGACACTATGTGGCCTCGTGGACACTATGTGGCCTCGTGGACAGTATGTGGCCTCTATGTGGCCTCGTGGACACTATGTGGCCTCGTGGACACTATGTGGCCTCGTGGACACCATGTGGCCTCGTGGACACTATGTGGCCTCGTGGACACTATGTGGCCTCGTGGACACTATGTGGCCTCGTGGACACCATGTGGCCTCGTGGACACTATGTGGCCTCGTGGACGCTATGTGGCCTCGTGGACACTATGTGGCCTCGTGGACACTATGTGGCCTCGTGGACACTATGTGGCCTCGTGGACACTATGTGGCCTCGTGGACACTATGTGGCCTCGTGGACACTATGTGGCCTCGTGGACACTATGTGGCCTCGTGGACACTATGTGGCCTCGTGGACACTATGTGGCCTCGTGGACACTATGTGGCCTCGTGGACACTATGTGGCCTCGTGGACACCATGTGGCCTCGTGGACACTATGTGGCCTCGTGGACACTATGTGGCCTCGTGGACACTATGTGGCCTCGTGGACACTATGTGGCCTCGTGGACACCATGTGGCCTCGTGGACACTATGTGGCCTCGTGGACACTATGTGGCCTCGTGGACACCATGTGGCCTCGTGGACACTATGTGGCCTCGTGGACACTATGTGGCCTCGTGGACACTATGTGGCCTCGTGGACACCATGTGGCCTCGTGGACACCATGTGGCCTCGTGGACACTATGTGGCCTCGTGGACACTATGTGGCCTCGTGGACACTATGTGGCCTCGTGGACACTATGTGGCCTCGTGGACACTATGTGGCCTCGTGGACACCATGTGGCCTCGTGGACACCATGTGGCCTCGTGGACACTATGTGGCCTCGTGGACACTATGTGGCCTCGTGGACACTATGTGGCCTCGTGGACACTATGTGGCCTCGTGGACACCATGTGGCCTCGTGGACACCATGTGGCCTCGTGGACACTATGTGGCCTCGTGGACACTATGTGGCCTCGTGGACACTATGTGGCCTCGTGGACACTATGTGGCCTCGTGGACACTATGTGGCCTCGTGGACACTATGTGGCCTCGTGGACACTATGTGGCCTCGTGGACACTATGTGGCCTCGTGGACACTATGTGGCCTCGTGGACACTATGTGGCCTCGTGGACACTATGTGGCCTCGTGGACACTATGTGGCCTCGTGGACACTATGTGGCCTCGTGGACACCATGTGGCCTCGTGGACACTATGTGGCCTCGTGGACACTATGTGGCCTCGTGGACACTATGTGGCCTCGTGGACACTATGTGGCCTCGTGGACACTATGTGGCCTCGTGGACACTATGTGGCCTCGTGGACACTATGTGGCCTCGTGGACACTATGTGGCCTCGTGGACACCATGTGGCCTCGTGGACACTATGTGGCCTCGTGGACACTATGTGGCCTCGTGGACACTATGTGGCCTCGTGGACACTTATGTGGCCTCGTGGACACCATGTGGCCTCGTGGACACTATGTGGCCTCGTGGACACCATGTGGCCTCGTGGACACTATGTGGCCTCGTGGACACTATGTGGCCTCGTGGACACTATGTGGCCTCGTGGACACTATGTGGCCTCGTGGACACTATGTGGCCTCGTGGACACCATGTGGCCTCGTGGACACCATGTGGCCTCGTGGACACCATGTGGCCTCGTGGACACTATGTGGCCTCGTGGACACTATGTGGCCTCGTGGACACTATGTGGCCGGGTGTCTAACAAGAAGAAGGTCAACAATAGCTGGAATATTAAATAACGTTGAGTCAGAGTCGCGATAGTTTGGTAAACAACACAATTCGTTATTTGTATTATTTAGTTTGCGAACACGGTAGTAAATGGCCTGGTTAGTACTGGTGTTGGTGATCAACTGGTCTATTGTGGCAGTCAGTAGCACAGCGCTACATGCAAGTCTTGGTCATGTGGCAGAGTGCATACTCATTCCGGAAATTGCAATTGTCATTGCAGTATAACGACGGTATTCACCTTGCACGGTGTGTGTGTGTGTGTGTTCGCTACTCTGCCTACCCCTTCACGTCCACATCTTTCCCTGAGGCATTGTACTCAGTTATGTAGGCCTTCAGGCCTACATCATTGTCACAATAATTGTGTGGTTGTTTCATCTTTAATTGCACCCACAACCAATTAACAATGGATTTTCTCTAGCAGCTATATCCAGGAGATATATGCTAAGGTGTATATCCAGGAGATATATGCTAAGGTGTATATCCAGGAGATATATGCTAAGGTGTATATGGAACAAAACAACATCTTTTCCTTGACATCTGAGAGTGTACAAACAGCAAGACTCCATCAAGGAACATGTAATGTCTACACGACGAGAACAGGACATGCCCCAAGCCCTACACATGCAACACTCAACAGGTGTGTAACACTCCGCTACACTCCGCTACACTCCACACCACCTGCCGCTGACAACAGGTGTGTAACACTCCGCTACACTCCACACCACCTGCCGCTGACAACAGGTGTGTAACACTCCGCTACACTCCGCTACACTCCACACCACTGCCGCTGACAACAGCTGTGTAACACTCCGCTACCTTCCACACCACCTGCCGGTGACAACAGCTGTGTAACACTCCGCTACACTCCGCTACACTCCACACCACCTGCCGCTGACAACAGGTGTGTAACACTCCGCTACACTCCACACCACCTGCCGCTGACAACAACTGTGTAACACTCCGCTACACTCCACACCACCTGCCGCTGACAACAGCTGTGTAACACTCCGCTACACTCCGCTACCTTCCACACCACCTGCCGCTGACAACAGCTGTGTAACACTCCGCTACACTCCGCTACACTCCACACCACCTGCCGCTGACAACAGGTGTGTAACACTCCGCTACACTCCGCTACACTCCACACCACCTGCCACTGACAACAGCTGTGTAACACTCCGCTACACTCCGCTACACTCCACACCACCTGCCACTGACAACAGCTGTGTAACACTCCGCTACACTCCGCTACCTTCCACACCACCTGCCGCTGACAACAGCTGTGTAACACTCCGCTACACTCCGCTACACTCCACACCACCTGCCGCTGACAACAGCTGTGTAACACTCCGCTACACTCCGCTACACTCCGCTACACTCCACACCACCTGCCGCTGACAACAGCTGTGTAACACTCCGCTACACTCCGCTACACTCCACACCACCTGCCGCTGACAATGTTGACGAGGGAACGCCTCTCTTAGCGCCCTGCTATAATAAACCTGTAAAATGAACTATATATTATATATTTGTTTAACTTCCTGCTAAAATAAAGACCATAAGAATTATAGACTTTTGTACTTTGGACGTTTGGGTCCCGTTTGTCATCACTGGGTGATTTATTTATTCTTTACGATAAATATTGTGTTTAGTGTCGTTATTCATTTTACCAGATTACAATTATATTGCTGGGACGTGATTCCCGCCCCTTCCACCCCCCCCCACCAGATGTTGGACTTGTCTACTGTGTCTGACCTGACTACAGTTTAAAATGGAGAATAGTAAACAATAACATTATAGCAGGAAGTCAACCTGGAAATAACCAACCACAGGTCAGAGAACTACTGAGATTCTGTGACAAATTCTCACTCAGTCAGCAGATTACAGAACCAACTAGGAACAAGAACACACTGGACCTGATATTCACGAACAATGAGGAGCTAATCAGAGACATTACTGTCTCAGACACTACGTACTCGGACCACAAGCTCATTGAAGTGCAAACTAACATTAATAACGGTAGTAGGCCCAAGAGAAACAACAATAGAGAAGGATTATTCAGTAAATTAAATTTTAATAATAAAAGGGTAGACTGTTAGAAAATAAACAGGGAACTTACAAACATTCAATGAGAAACTGTTCTAAGTAAAACAAATCTTACACACGGTATAGAAAAACTGACTTCTGATGCCTATGAAGTCTGTCTGAAACATGTGTCTTTGAGGAAAGCCAGAAAGAGGTCCAACGTAGAAAGAGAACGCAAACGACACCACAAAAGAAAACAAATAACGGAAAGACTTAAGTAGACACGACTTTCCATGCATAGAAGGAATAATTTAAACAGAGAGATTGAAGAAATCGAACAGAGACTGAAGCATTCATATCAGATTGAAGAAAGGCAACTAGAACAGAAAGCAATTCAAGAAATAATGAAAAATAAAAAATATTTCTTCACATATGCGAAATCAAAAACCACTGCCAGTATTAGACCTATTCGTACAAGTGAAGGTTCGTACACGGAGGATGACAAAGAAATTAGTGAAATACTAAAAAAAAGCAGTATGAGGACATGTTTAGCACTCCAATAAACAACATGAAAGTGGAATATCCGGACAACTTCTTGTTGCGTGATATCCAAACCCCTGTTAATATAACTGATATCAATATGAGCGCGGCAGATTTTTAAAGGGAAATTGACAACATGCCCATGCACTCAGCCCCGGGTCCAGACTCATGGAATTCAATATTTATAAAGAAATGCAAAGTGCCAGTAGCACAGGCACTCAGTATAGTGTGGAGGAAGAGCTTGGACACAGGGGAGATACCAGATGCACTTAAAGTAGCAGACATAGCCCCTCTACACAAGGGTGGGAGCAAAGCATTGGCAAAAAGTTATAGACCAGTTGCACTAACGTCCCACATAATAAAAGTATTTGAGAGTGTGATCAGGAGTCAGGTCACTAGTTTCATGGAGATCAATAACCTCCACAACCCAGGCCAACATGGATTTAGAGCGGGAAGATCATGCCTCTCACAGCTACTTGACCACTACGACAAAATCACTGAAGCATTAGAAGAAAAACAGAATGCAGATGTGATACACACGGACTTTGAAAACGCATACGATAAATGTGACCATGGAGTGATAGCACACAAAATGAGGTCAGTGGAAATAACTGGTAAAGTTAGGATAGTGGATACTCAGTTTCCTGTCGAACAGAACACAAAGAATAAGAGTCAACCACATAAAATCGAGTCCAAACGCAGTTAAAAGCTGTGCACCTCAAGGTACAGTCCTTGTACCACTGTTTTTCCTTATTCTCATATCAGATATAGACTCAAATATAAGTCACAGCTTCGTGTCATCCTTTGCAGATGACACAAAAATCTGCATGAAAATTATCTCTGTTGCAGACATTGAAAAACTTCAAGCAGATATTAATAAAGTTTTCGACTGGGCAGCAGAAAATAACATGATGTTTAACAGTGATAAATTCCAAGTACTCAGATACGTAAAAAAGAGGACCTTAAACTTAAACAGGGTACAAAACACAATCAAATCTACCCATAGTAGGAAAATTGCATGTAAAGGATTTGGGAATAATGATGTCTGACGACCTAACGTTTAGGGAGCATAACCAAGCAAATATTGCGTCAGCCAGAAAAATGATCGGATGGATTACGAGAACTTTCAAATCCAGGGATCCCATCACAATGGTTGTACTCTTCAAGTCACTTGTGTTGTCCTTGTCTTGAGTACTGCTCAGTACTCACTTCCCCCTTCAGAGCAGGAGAGATTGCTGAAATAGAGGGAATACAGAGAACATATACGGCACGCATAGACGAGATAAAGCACCTAAATTATTGGGATCGTCTCAAAGCTCTCCAAATGTACTCACTAGAAAGGAGACGAGAGAGATACCAAATAATATACACGTGGAAAATACTGGAGGGCCAGGTCCCAAATCTGCACAGTAAAATAACAACGTACTGGAGTGAACGATATGGAAGAAAATGCAGATCCAGTGAAGAGCAGAGGTGCCATAGGCACAATCAGAGAACACTGTATAAACATCAGAGGTCCGCGGTTGTTCAACGTCCTCCCAGCGAGCATAAGAAATATTGCCGGAACAACCGTGGACATCTTCAAGAGAAAACTATATAGTTGCCTTCAAGGAGCACTGGACCAACGGGCTGTGGAGGGTATGTGGGCCTGCGGGCCGCTCCAAGCAACAGCCTGGTGGACCAAGCTCTCACAAGTCAAGCCTGGCCTCGGGCCGGGCTTGGGGAGTAGAAGAACTCTCAGAACCCCATCAAGCAGGTATGAAGCAGGTACCCGGACCCCGCCCCGTACCAGGTGTTGGACTTGTCTGCTGTGTCTGACACAGGTGTAGAAAGGCTTGGGATAGTGAGACACAAGTGTAGTAAGGCTTGGGATAGTGAGACACAGGTGTAGTAAGGCTTGGGGTAGTGAGACACAAGTGTAGTAAACCTTGGGGTAGTGAGACACAGGTGTAGGAAGGCTTGGGTAGTGAGACACAGGTGTAGTGAAGCTTGAGGTAGTGAGACACAAGTGTAGTAAAGCTTGGGGTAGTGAGACACGTGTAGTAAGGGTTGGGGTAGTGAGACACAAGTGTAGTAAAGCTTGGGGTAGTGAGACACAAGTGTAGTGAAGCTTGGGGTAGTGAGACACAAGTGTAGTGAAGCTTGAGGTAGTGAGACACAAGTGTAGTAAACCTTGGGGTAGTGAGACACAAGTGTAGTGAAGCTTGAGGTAGTGAGACACAAGTGTAGTAAAGCTTGGGGTAGTGAGAC
Source organism: Procambarus virginalis (assembly GCA_020271785.1). NCBI lineage: Eukaryota > Metazoa > Arthropoda > Malacostraca > Decapoda > Cambaridae > Procambarus > Procambarus virginalis. The sequence goes on along the minus strand of WNGS01069855.1, from coordinate 38,358 downwards.
ACAGGTGTAGTGAAGCTTGGGTAGTGAGACACAAGTGTAGTAAACTTGGGGTAGTGAGACACAAGTGTAGTAAAGCTTGGGGTAGTGAGACACAAGTGTAGTAAACCTTGGGGTAGTGAGACACAAGTGTAGTAAAGCTTGGGGTAGTGAGACACAAGTGTAGTAAGGCTTGGGGTAGTGAGACACAGGTGTAGTGAAGCTTGGGGTAGTGAGACACAAGTGTAGCAAAGCTTGAGGTAGTGAGACACAAGTGTAGTGAAGCTTGGGGTAGTGAGACACAGGTGTAGTGAAGCTTGAGGTAGTGAGACACAAGTGTAGTGAAGCTTGGGGTAGTGAGACACAAGTGTAGTAAAGCTTGGGGTAGTGAGACACAAGTGTAGTAAAGCTTGGGGTAGTGAGACACAAGTGTAGTAAGCTTGGGGTAGTGAGACACAGGTGTAGTGAAGCTTGGGGTAGTGAGACACAAGTGTAGTAAGCTTGGGGTAGTGAGACACAAGTGTAGTAAAGCTTGGGGTAGTGAGACACAGGTGTAGTAAGGCTTGGGGTAGTGAGACACAGTGTAGTAAACCTTGGGGTAGTGAGACAAGTGTAGTAAAGCTTGGGGTAGTGAGACACAAGTGTAGTAAAGCTTGGGGTAGTGAGACACAGGTGTAGTAAACCTTGGGGTAGTGAGACACAAGTGTAGTAAAGCTTGGGGTAGTGAGACACAAGTGTAAAACCTTGGGTAGTGAGACACAAGTGTAGTAAAGCTTGGGGTAGTGAGACACAAGTGTAGTAAAGCTTGGGGTAGTGAGACACAAGTGTAGTAAAGCTTGGGGTAGTGAGACACAAGTGTAGTAAGGCTTGGGGTAGTGAGACACAAGTGTAGTAAGGCTTGGGGTAGTGAGACACTTCACCAAGACTTCTTTGTTCTGGTCTCTGGTCGCACAGTCCAGATTGTATCATCAATCGATGACTTGTTTGCTCCTGGAAGTAGCGCACTTGGGTCAAACAAAGTTAACATTTACCGGAGAGTTTATTTATGAAGATTAGTTTGACAATACAAAGTTCCCTTCCCTACTCCACTTAACAAGAAGATATAGTGAAGAGGTGAAGTGTTGAGTCACATCCCCCCGAGACTGTAACACAGCACCCGTCACCACTCCGTCACAAGTACTCAACACCAACACGTCCACAGCGACGAGACTCCTGTGCCCAGTTCCTGTGCTTGGTGGACACTGGCAGTGACCTCAGGTGTAACACGTGGTAATTTGTCACAGAGACAGTTGCGATACCTGGTTCATGGGGTTCTGGGAGTTCTTCTACTCCCCAAGGCCGGCCCGAGGCCAGGCTTGACTTGTGAGAGTTTGGTCCACCAGGCTGTTGCTTGGAGCGGCCCCGCAGGCCCACATACCCACCACAGCTCGGTTGGTCCAGTACTCCTCGAAGAAAACTATTATGTTTTCTCTTGAAGATGTCTACGGTTGTTCCGGCAATATTTCTTATGCTCGCTGGGAGGACGTTGAACAACCGCGGACCTCTGATGTTTATACAGTGTTCTCTGATTGTGCCTATGGCACCTCTGCTCTTCACTGGCTCTTTCTGCATTTTCTTCCATATCGTTCACTCCAGTACGTTGATATTTTACTGTGTAGATTTGGTACTTGGCCCTCTAGTATCTTCCACGTGTATATTATTTTATATTTCTCTCGTCTCCTTTCTAGTGAGTACATTTGGAGAGCTTTGAGACGATCCCAATAATTTAGATGCTTTATCTCGTCTATGCGTGCCGTATATGTTCTCTGTATTCCCTCTATTTCAGCAATCTCTCCTGCTCTGAAGGGGGAAGTGAACACTGAGCAGTACTCAAGACGGGTCAACACAAGTGACTTGAAGAGTACAACCATTGTGATGGGATCCCTGGATTTGAAAGTTCTCGTAATCCACCGATCATTTTTCTGGCTGACGCAATATTTGCTTGGTTATGCTCCCTAAACGTTAGGTCGTCAGACATCATTATTCCCAAATCCTTTACATGCTGTTTTCCTACTATGGGCAAATTGATGTGTTTTGTACCCTGTATTATGTTTAAGGTTCTCATTTTTAACGTACCTGAGTACCTGAAATTCATCACTGTTACATCATGTTATTTTTCTGCTGCTCAGTCGAAAACTTTATTAATATCTGCTTGTAGTTTTTCAATGTCTTCAACAGAGGTAATTTTCATGCAGATTTTGTCATCTGCAAAGGATGATACGAAGCTGTGACTGTATTTGATACTATATCTGATATGAGAATAAGGAAAAGCAGTGGTGCGTGCTGCACCGTGAGGTACAGAGCTTTTAACTGCGCTTGGACTTGATTTTAATGACTCCTTACTCTCTGTGTGTTTCGTTCGACAGGAAATTAAGTATCCACCTTCCTACTTTACTGTAATGTGTCAGAGACACTTGTGGTGTAGCGAGGACTGGCTCCTGTGTTGTANAATTTTCCTATCACACCTGTATAGGTTATATCCTGGAATCCAGATCTCACTAAGAATTCCCCTGCATGGGTTTCTGTGAAAGCTCCAATTTGCATTTGACTCCGTGAGAGGCCATTTATGAACTGTACTTTGTTGTGTCTTGTTTTCAGTCCTTTTGTTGGCAAAGATGAATGAGGTTACTCTACTGGTGATAGTTTGACTGGGAGACTTTTTCGGCAAGCCCATTATGCGTGGACATATTGAGTTTATTCTGACCAGTGCTGATTGTTGTAGGGCAGTTGCCTGTCGTAGTTGTAGTTCCCTTTCGGTGTGTAAATTGTATCTGTAATTCTGGAATGCAAGTGGATGTGGCATCCAGTTCCATACATTCTCCATGCTCCTCCTTTGAATTCTTTTTCGGTTTGGTATAAAAAATTTATCGAGTTTCCTCCCATTCATTATCTGCTTGCCACTCTTTATGTAGCGTTCCGTGCCTTTCACGTGAAAGTGTGGGCAGCTGAGGTCATAGCATTTTCTGTCCTCCAGTGAAGGTTTGGCACATCTCAGGATGGAAAAAACCTACATATTGATCCAAATCGACACTCACCTTTCCTAAGCATATTTAAAAAAAATTTGGGATGTTGGCAACTGCATTCTAATCCTTTCTTATTACCACCATATCTATGTCTGCATATGCCCTTTGCATACGTCTGTCCTTCTGTTCTGACTCGTCTCTATCGGAACCGTCGTAGTGTCTGTACTTATCGAGCTGTCAGTGCTGTCTGTACACTTTCTAGTTTACTGATCACTACATCCGGGCCTACTGAGTCAGAGTTTACAACTTCCCGAGTTTCAGCCTCAGTTTCATCCCTGACTATAGCCTCCGCCCCTGGTATATTACAATTGTTGTTCCTTTCCCACTCCTTCTGGATGGCTGGTAGGCTTCCAATGAACGATGTTTTCCGTTCATGCGTCATGTTATCTAGAAGGTTTTTTAGGATATTCCAAGCTGGCTGGTCATGTTTACACACCCAGAGCAAGTGGCCAGCTCTCAGTGCCGCAGTGTTACTCACTCCTGTACAAGCCGAATGAAATCTATTCTTACAGATATAACATTCAACTCCCGTTGCCTTCGACTTTAAGGAGTTGTTACAGTGGCCACAAATTTGTCTACTCTCATTTTGCCTTGTTTTGTTGTATATATCTATATATTTATAATATTATACGTATACCGTATATTTGTAACAATATATAGTTTATTTGTTCTACAGTATGGTCAGTACTTATCGCCCGGTCGAGGGTGAGGCTCCCAGAGGCTGTACAGTTGACACTTGTTGTCCCAGGCCGCGGCTGATGCCGTCAGTTGCCAGTTACTTGGTTTATAACACCACTGATATATTAATTCGCCTGTATTACAATAAGGGATTTTCTGCTTTATTTCCGAATTGCAACAGTATTCACTTTCTCTATTACTAATTTCTCGATCCACATTCCCCTATTACACTTGTTGGAAACCAATTTGCTAGTAAGCACACACACACACGGTGGGCACACGGGACGTGGGTCTATGGGCTGGGTTCTGACACCACGAGGTGGACTCCACACGAGATTCACTTGTTATTTCCTTAAAGCACAAAAGTCGGATGTCAATCACTATGGTATATTGTTTAGTAAGTTGAGACGCACTTTATGAGATATCTGACTGTGTTTAGTTCCTGTATCACTGAAATATCCCGAGATATATATGTTTTTCACAGAGCTCGTGCACAAGTGTGCTTCCCCTCCCCCACCAACTACGGACCACATTCTTAAGAATAACACTGGATCACATTCTAAGAATAACACTGGACCACATTCTTAAGAATAACACTGGACCACATTCTTAAGAATAACACTGGACCACATTCTTAAGAATAACACCGGACCACATTCTTAAGAATAACACCGGGTCACATTCTTAAGAATAACACTGGATCACATTCTTATGAATAACAACGTGTCACATTCTTAAGAATAACAACGTGTCACATTCTTAAGAATAACACCGGGTCACATTCTTAAGAATAACACTGGATCACATTCTTATGAATAACAACGTGTCACATTCTTAAGAATAACACCGGGTCACATTCTTAAGAATAACACTGGATCACATTCTTATGAATAACAACGTGTCACATTCTTATGAATAACAACGTGTCACATTCTTAAGAATAACACCGGGTCACATTCTTAAGAATAACACCGGATCACATTCTTAAGAATAACACCAGGTCACATTCTTAAGAATAACACCGGGTCACATTCTTAAGAATAACACCGGGTCACATTCTTAAGAATAACACCAGGTCACATTCTTAAGAATAACACCGGGTCACATTCTTAAGAGCATGTGACCATATTCTTAGCCCCAAACTTACTGGTAAACCAACACGTATCAGTAAAGTTGTATAACAGTATACTGTCATAACTGGTATACTTATATGACAGGTATACACATGTGACAGAGGTATGCATATGTGTCAGATGTATACATGTGATAGTGGTATACGTGACAGGTATACATGTGACAGGTATACATGTGTGGCAGTGGTATATGTGACAGGTATACACATGTGACTGAGGTATACATGTGTGTCAGATGTATACATGTGTGACAGTGGTTGTATACGTGACAGGTATACATGTGATAGTGGTATATGTGACAGGTATACATGTGATAGTGGTATACGTGACAGGTATACATGTGATAGTGGTATACGTGACAGGTATACATGTGATAGTGGTATACGTGATAGGTATACATGTGATAGTGGTATCCGTGACAGGTATACATGTGATAGTGGTATACGTGACAGGTATACATGTGATAGTGGCATACGTGACAGGTATACATGTGATAGTGGTATACGTGACAGGTATACATGTGATAGTGGTATACGTGACAGGTATACATGTGATAGTGGTATACATGTGTGACAGTGGACTCCCCCAACATAACACATGCTATACATACATTGATAATGACAACGCAGCAACAAGAATGTATAGCCACTATACACAGTATATGTCCCAGTATAGCATATAGCCACTATACACAGTATATGTTCCAGTATAGCATATAGCCACTATACACAGTATATGTCCCAGTATAGCATATAGCCACTATACACAGTATATGTCCCAGTATAGCATATAGCCACTATACACAGTATATGTTCCAGTACAGCATATAGCCACTATACACAGTATATATCCCAGTATAGCATATAGCCACTATACACAGTATATGTCCCAGTATACCATACAAACTGCCCATACAAACAAGTGTATATATTTACCTCGACCCAGAGGCAGACGAGTGCAAGGATCAAGTGCACTTAAGAGCGTCCAGCTCGTGGAGGGCCTCACCCTTATGCACTCACGCACTTAACTACCTAACGTAACAAGGCTGTTGCGATCACTCTATTTTCTGTACACTGGGAGGGCCTATAGTGTCTGGAGGCCTAGGGTGACCCAGTCACTCATGACAGTCTCTGTCGACGAGTACCTGTCATGTGGGGCTGACAGAGAGTGACCAGCTTGTCAGTGGACTCACTCGTTGTCATAGCAACACGGAACATTGACTCACAACTCTCTATGATGGAGCCGTGAGTGCCTGGCTAGGGCCGGAAGTGCAATGTTGCACTCATCAAAGTCACTTTAGAATGTAAACAAAACTAAGCTGTCATCGCGTATGCCTGGCAACACACACTTATCAGACGCTGACGATCGTCCCACCAGACCAAGAGTCCGGACCAAGAGTCCGGTAGTTTTCCTTGAGTCTCCCCCACCAGGAGGGGAGGGGGGGGGGGGGGGGGGGGCGCGGGGCGGGGCGGTTTTTCCTCCGGTGACGGAGGGGGTCCGACCCTCTCGGGGAACCACAGAAAACTGAGACGCGCCGGCTTACACGGGTGCCTTAAGTAATTGATGTTGTCCTTGTGGTTACCTGTTAATAGCTTCCTTGTCCCAGCTGGTGCATGCTGCTAAGAGCTCCCAGCTGGTGCTGACTGATGCATGGTCCTAGGAGCTTAAAGATTCTTAAAATAATCGCCAGATTACTCTAAGACATACTCACAGACAGACACAGAACTCACATGTAGAGGCAGACAGACATGTTACACACAGAAGCAGACACAACGCATAAATACATATTACAAATAGAAACAGATACGCAGACACATTACTGACAGACAGACAGACGAGTACCAAGCTCGAGAGGTGTTGACGGATGTTGGATAAGAGCACAGGGAAAATAAACAATGAACTGTTAATCCCTCAGAAACCAAGCGTTACTTCACAAAAATTATATCTACCACATTCGACCTTGCACAAGCCGCCGGAGACCTGTCCCCGTCGAGGTTACTAGAGGGGCGACCTTCAGATAACTTCAGATTCCAACAGTAAGGTCAGAGAACCAGAAATAGCATAGTCTGGGACGCTGAATAAAAACTCCGTTTTTTGTGATTAAAGATGCCACACATAACGATATAATTCATATTTAAAATAAATAATTTAACATTAACATTTGATTTATAATTAGCCAAGTGGTTAGATAATTTATCCGATTCACTTTATAGGGTAAATAAAGTGGGAAACAAGCGTGTAGGCGCTTGAGGGTGTGGAAGGTAACTGTGTACAGGTGGGGATCGATCAGGGTCGGGACACACCTCGCCCAAGTGCAACTTGACTCCATCATTGCCAGTAGTGCGAGCAACTGCGACTTTTTCCCAGTGGCCTCGTGGACACCACGTGGCCTCGTGGACACCATGTGGCCTCGTGGACACCATGTGGCCTCGTGGACACCACGTGGCCTCGTGGACACCATGTGGCCTCGTGGACACCATGTGGCCTCGTGGACACCATGTGGCCTCGTGGACACCATGTGGCCTCGTGGACACCATGTGGCCTCCTGGACACCATGTGGCCTCGTGGACACCATGTGGCCTAGTGGACACCATGTGGCCTCGTGGACACCATGTGGCCTCGTGGACACCATGTGGCCTCGTGGACACCATGTGGCCTCGTGGACACCATGTGGCCTCGTGGACACCATGTGGCCTCGTGGACACCATGTGGCCTCGTGGACACCATGTGGCCTCGCGGACACCATGTGGCCTCGTGGACACCATGTGGCCTTGTGGACACCATGTGGCCTTGTGGACACGATGTGGCCTCGTGGACACCATGTGGCCTCGCGGACACCATGTGGCCTCGTGGACACCATGTGGCCTCGTGGACACCATGTGGCCTCGCGGACACCATGTGGCCTCGTGGACACGATGTGGCCTCGTGGACACCATGTGGCCTCGTGGACACCATGTGGCCTCGTGGACACCATGTGGTCTCGTGGACACCATGTGGCCTTGTGGACACCATGTGGCCTCGTGGACACCATGTGGCCTCGTGGACACCATGTGGCCTCGTGGACACCATGTGGCCTCGTGGACACGATGTGGCCTCGTGGACACCATGTGGCCTCGCGGACACCATGTGGCCTCGTGGACACGATGTGGCCTCGTGGACACCATGTGGCCTCGTTGACACCATGTGGCCTCGTGGACACCATGTGGTCTCGTGGACACCATGTGGCCATGTGGACACCATGTGGCCTCGTGGACACCATGTGGCCTCGTGGACACCATGTGGCCTCGTGGACACTATGTAGCCTCGTGGACACCATGTGGCCACGTGGACACTATGTAGCCTCGTGGACACCATGTGGCCTTGTGGACACTATGGAGCCTCGTGGACACCATGTGGCCTCGTGGACACTATGTAGCCTCGTGGACACCATGTGGCCTAGTGGACACTATGTAGCCTCGTGGACACCATGTGGCCTCGTGGACACCATGTGGCCTTGTGGACACCATGCGGCCTCGTGGACACCATGTGGCCTCGTGCACACCATGTGGCCTCGTGGACACCATGTGGCCTCGTGGACACCATGTGGCCTTGTGGACACCATGTGGCCTCGTGGACACCATGTTGCTTCGTGGACACTATGTAGCCTCGTGGACACTATGTGGCCTCGTGGACACCATGTGACCTCGTGGACATCATGTGGTCTCGTGGACACCATGTGGCCTCGTGGACACCATGTGGCCTCGAAGACACCATGTTGCCTCGAGGACACCATGTGGCCTCGTGGACACTATGTGGCCTCGTAGACACTATGTGGCCTCGTGGACACTATGTGGCCTCGTGGACATTGTGTGGACTCGTGGACACAATGTGGCCTCGTGGACACTATGTGGCCTCGTGGACACTATGTGGCCTCGAAGACACTATGTAGCCTCGTGGACACCATGTGGCCTCGTGGACACTATGTGGCCTCGTAGACACTATGTAGCCTCGTGGACACCATGTGGCCTCGTGGACACCATGTGGCCTCGTGGACACCATGTGGCCTCGTGGACACCATGTGGCCTCGTGGACACCATGTGGCCTCGTGGACACCATGTGGCCTCGTGGACACTGTGACCTCATGGACACCATGTGGCCTCGTGGACACCATGTGGCCTCGTGGACACTATATGGCCTCGTGGACACCATGTGGCCTCGCGGACACCATGTGGCCTCGTAGATACCAAGTGGCCTCGTGGACACTATGTGGCCTCGTGGACACCATTTGTCCTCGTGGACACCATGTGGCCTCGTGGACACTATGTGGCCTCGTAGACACCATGTGGCTTCGCGGACACCATGTGGCCTCGTGGACACTATGTTTCCTCGTGAACAGTATGTGGTCTCGTGGATACCATGTGGCTTCGTGGACACTATGTGGCCTCGCGGACAGTATTTGGTCTCGTGGACAGTATGTGGCCTCGTGGACACCATGTGGCATCGTGGACACTATGTGGCCTCGCGGACAGTATGTGGCCTCGTGGACACTATGTGGCCTCGCGGACACCATGTGGCCTCGTGGACACTATGTGGCCTCGCAGACACCATGTGGCCTCGTGGACACAATGTGGCCTCGTGGACACTATGTGGCCTCGCGGACAGTATGTGGCCTCGTGGACACTATGTGGCCTCGCGGACACCATGTGGCCTCGTGGACACAATGTGGCCTCGTGGACACTATGTGGCCTCGCGGACAGTATGTGGCCTCGTGGACACTATGTGGCCTCGTGTTCACAATGTGGCCTTGCAGACACCATGTGGCCTCATAGACACCATGTGGCCTCGTGGACACCATGTGGCCTCGCAGACACTATGTGGCCTCATGGACACTACGTGGCCTCGTGTTCACAATGTGGCCTCGCAGACACCATGTGGCCTCGTGGACACTATGTGGCCTCACAGACACCATGTGGCCTCGTGTCTAACCAGAAGAAGGTCAACAATGGCCGGAATATTAAATAGCTTTGAGTCAGAGTCGCGATAGTTTGGTAAACAACACAATTCGTTATTTGTATTATTTAGTTTGCGAACACGGTAGTAAATGGCCTGGTTAGTACTGGTGTTGGTGATCAACTGGTCTATTGTGGCAGTCAGTAGCACAGCGCTATATGCAAGTCTTGGTCATGTGGCAGAGTGCATACTCATTCCGGAAATTGCAATTGTCATTGCAGTATAACGACGGTATTCACCTTGCACGGTGTGTGTGTGTGTTTCGCTACTCTGCCTACCCCTTCACGTCCACATCTTTCCCTGAGGCATTGTACTCAGTTATGTAGGCCTTCAGGCGTACATCATTGTCACAATAATTGTGTGGTTGTTTCATCTTTAATTGCACCCACAACCAATTAACAATGGATTTTCTATAGCAGCTATATCCAGGAGATATATGCTAAGGTGTATATCCAGGAGATATATGCTAAGGTGTATATCCAGGAGATATATGCTAAGGTGTATATGGAACAAAACAACATCTTTTCCTTGACATCTGAGAGTGTACAAACAGCAAGACTCCATCAAGGAACATGTAATGTCTACACGACGAGAACAGGACATGCCCCAAGCCCTACACATGCAACACTCAACAGGTGTGTAACACTCCGCTACACTCCACACCACCTGCCACTGACAACAGCTGTGTAACACTCCGCTACACTCCGCTACCTTCCACACCACCTGCCACTGACAACAGCTGTTTAACACTCCGCTACCTTCCACACCACCTGCCACTGACAACAGCTGTGTAACACTCCGCTACACTCCGCTACCTTCCACACCACCTGCCGCTGACAACAGCTGTGTAACACTCCGCTACACTCCGCTACCTTCCACACCACCTGCCGCTGACAACAGGTGTGTAACACTCCGCTACACTCCGCTACACTCCACACCACCTGCCGCTGACAACAGCTGTGTAACACTCCGCTACCTTCCACACCACCTGCCACTGACAACAGCTGTGTAACACTCCGCTACACTCCATACCACCTGCCACTGACAACAGCTGTGTAACACTCCGCTACACTCCGCTACCTTCCACACCACCTGCCACTGACAACAGGTGTGTAACACTCCGCTACACTCCGCTACACTCCACACCACCTGCCACTGACAACAGCTGTGTAACACTCCGCTACACTCCGCTACCTTCCACACCACCTGCCACTGACAACAGCTGTGTAACACTCCGCTACACTCCACACCACCTGCCACTGACAACAGCTGTGTAACACTCCGCTACACTCCGCTACCTTCCACACCACCTGCCTGACAACAGGTGTGTAACACTCCGCTACACTCCGCTACACTCCACACCACCTGCCACTGACAACAGGTGTGTAACACTCCGCTACACTCCGCTACACTCCACACCACCTGCCACTGACAACAGGTGTGTAACACTCCGCTACACTCCGCTACACTCCACACCACCTGCCACTGACAACAGGTGTGTAACACTCCGCTACACTCCGCTACACTCCACACCACCTGCCACTGACAACAGCTGTGTAACACTCCGCTACACTCCGCTACACTCCACACCACCTGCCGCTGACAACAGCTGTGTAACACTCCGCTACACTCCGCTACACTCCACACCACCTGCCGCTGACAACAGCTGTGTAACACTCCGCTACACTCCGCTACACTCCACACCACCTGCCACTGACAATGTTGACGAGGGAAACGCCTCTCTTAGCGCCCTGCTATAATAAACCTGTAAAATGAACTATATATTATATATTTGTTTAACTTCCTGCTAAAATAAAAACCATAAGAATTATAGACTTTTGTACTTTGGACGTTTGGGTCCCGTTTGTCATCACTGGGCGATTTTATTTGTTCTTTACGATAAATATTGTGTTTAGTGTCGTATTCATTTTACCAGATTACAATTATATTGCTGGGACGTGATTCCCGCCCCTCCCCCCCCCCCACCAGATGTTGGACTTGTCTACTGTGTCTGACCTGACTACAGTTTAAAATGGAGAATAGTAAACAATAACATTATAACAGGAAGTCAACCTGGAAATAACCAACCACAGGTCAGAGAACTACTGAGATTCTGTGACAAATTCTCACTCAGTCAGCAGATTACAGAACCAACTAGGAACAAGAACACACTGAACCTGATATTCACGAACAATGAGGAGCTAATCAGAGACATTACTGTCTCAGACACTACGTACTCGGACCACAAGCTCATTGAAGTGCAAACTAACATTAATAACGGTAGTAGGCCCAAGAGAAACAACAATAGAGAAGGATTATTCAGTAAATTAAATTTTAATAATAAAAGGGTAGACTGTTAGAAAATAAACAGGGAACTTACAAACATTCAATGAGAAACTGTTCTAAGTAAAACAAATCCTACACACGGTATAGAAAAAATGACTTCTGATGCCTATGAAGTCTGTCTGAAACATGTGTCTTTGAGGAAAGCCAGAAAGAGGTCCAACGTAGAAAGAGAACGCAAACGACATCACAAAAGAAAACAAATAACGGAAAGACTTAAGTAGACACGACTTTCCATGCATAGAAGGAATAATTTAAACAGAGAGATTGAAGAAATCGAACAGAGACTGAAGCATTCATATCAGATTGAAGAAAGGCAACTAGAACAGAAAGCAATTCAAGAAATAATGAAAAATAAAAAATATTTCTTCACATATGCGAAATCAAAAACCACTGCCAGTATTAGACCTATTCGTACAAGTGAAGGTTCGTACACGGAGGATGACAAAGAAATTAGTGAAATACTAAAAAAAAGCAGTATGAGGACATGTTTAGCACTCCAATAAACAACATGAAAGTGGAATATCCGGACAACTTCTTGTTGCGTGATATCCAAACCCCTGTTAATATAACTGATATCAATATGAGCGCGGCAGATTTTAAAGGGAAATTGACAACATGCCCATGCACTCAGCCCGGGTCCAGACTCATGGAATTCAATATTTATAAAGAAATGCAAAGTGCCGGTAGCACAGGCACTCAGTATAGTGTGGAGGAAGAGCTTGGACACGGGGAGATACCAGATGCACTTAAAGTAGCAGACATAGCCCCTCTACACAAGGGAGGGAGCAAAGCATTGGCAAAAAGTTATAGACCAGTTGCACTAACGTCCCACATAATAAAAGTATTTGAGAGTGTGATCAGGAGTCAGGTCACTAGTTTCATGGAGATCAATAACCTCCACAACCCAGGCCAACATGGATTTAGAGCGGGAAGATCATGCCTCTCGCAGCTACTTGACCACTACGACAAAATCACTGAAGCATTAGAAGAAAAACAGAATGCAGATGTGATATACACGGACTTTGAAAACGCATACGATAAATGTGACCATGGAGTGATAGCACACAAAATGAGGTCAGTGGAAATAACTGGTAAAGTTAGGATAGTGGATACTCAGTTTCCTGTCGAACAGAAGACAAAGAATAAGAGTCAACCACATAAAATCGAGTCCAAACGCAGTTAAAAGCTGTGCACCTCAAGGTACAGTCCTTGTACCACTGTTTTTCCTTATTCTCATATCAGATATAGTATCAAATACAAGTCAGAGCTTCGTGTCATCCTTTGCAGATGACACAAAAATCTGCATGAAAATTATCTCTGTTGCAGACATTGAAAAACTTCAAGCAGATATTAATAAAGTTTTCGACTGGGCAGCAGAAATAACATGATGTTTAACAGTGATAAATTCCAGGTACTCAGATACGGTAAAAAAGAGGACCTTAAACTTAAACAGGGTACAAAACACAATCAAATCTACCCATAGTAGGAAAATTGCATGTAAAGGATTTGGGAATAATGATGTCTGACGACCTAACGTTTAGGGAGCATAACCAAGCAAATATTGCGTCAGCCAGAAAAATGATCGGATGGATTACGAGAACTTTCAAATCCAGGGATCCCATCACAATGGTTGTACTCTTCAAGTCACTTGTGTTGTCCTTGTCTTGAGTACTGCTCAGTACTCACTTCCCCCTTCAGAGCAGGAGAGATTGCTGAAATAGAGGGAATACAGAGAACATATACGGCACGCATAGACGAGATAAAGCACCTAAATTATTGGGATCGTCTCAAAGCTCTCCAAATGTACTCACTAGAAAGGAGACGAGAGAGATACCAAATAATATACACGTGGAAAATACTGGAGGGCCAGGTCCCAAATCTGCACAGTAAAATAACAACGTACTGGAGTGAACGATATGGAAGAAATGCAGATCCAGTGAAGAGCAGAGGTGCCATAGGCACAATCAGAGAACACTGTATAAACATCAGAGGTCCGCGGTTGTTCAACGTCCTCCCAGCGAGCATAAGAAATATTGCCGGAACAACCGTGGACATCTTCAAGAGAAAACTATATAGCTGCCTTCAAGGAGCACTGGACCAACGGGCTGTGGAGGGTATGTGGGCCTGCGGGCCGCTCCAAGCAACAGCCTGGTGGACCAAGCTCTCACAAGTCAAGCCTGGCCTCGGCCGGGCTTGGGGAGTAGAAGAACTCTCAGAACCCCATCAAGCAGGTATGAAGCAGGTACCCGGACCCCGCCCGTACCAGGTGTTGGACTTGTCTGCTGTGTCTGACACAGGTGTAGAAAGGCTTGGGATAGTGAGACACAAGTGTAGTAAGGCTTGGGATAGTGAGACACAGGTGTAGTAAGGCTTGGGGTAGTGAGACACAAGTGTAGTAAACCTTGGGGTAGTGAGACACAGGTGTAGGAAGGCTTGGGGTAGTGAGACACAGGTGTAGTGAAGCTTGAGGTAGTGAGACACAAGTGTAGTAAAGCTTGGGGTAGTGAGACACGTGTAGTAAGGGTTGGGGTAGTGAGACACAAGTGTAGTAAAGCTTGGGGTAGTGAGACACAAGTGTAGTGAAGCTTGGGGTAGTGAGACACAAGTGTAGTGAAGCTTGAGGTAGTGAGACACAAGTGTAGTAAACCTTGGGGTAGTGAGACACAAGTGTAGTGAAGCTTGAGGTAGTGAGACACAAGTGTAGTAAAGCTTGGGGTAGTGAGACACAGGTGTAGTGAAGCTTGAGGTAGTGAGACACAAGTGTAGTAAACCTTGGGGTAGTGAGACACAAGTGTAGTAAAGCTTGGGGTAGTGAGACACAAGTGTAGTAAACCTTGGGTAGTGAGACACAAGTGTAGTAAAGCTTGGGGTAGTGAGACACAAGTGTAGTAAGGCTTGGGGTAGTGAGACACAGGTGTAGTGAAGCTTGGGGTAGTGAGACACAAGTGTAGCAAAGCTTGAGGTAGTGAGACACAAGTGTAGTGAAGCTTGGGGTAGTGAGACACAGGTGTAGTGAAGCTTGAGGTAGTGAGACACAAGTGTAGTGAAGCTTGAGGTAGTGAGACACAAGTGTAGTAAACCTTGGGGTAGTGAGACACAAGTGTAGTAAAGCTTGGGGTAGTGAGACACAAGTGTAGTAAGGCTTGGGGTAGTGAGACACAGGTGTAGTGAAGCTTGGGGTAGTGAGACACAAGTGTAGTAAAGCTTGGGGTAGTGAGACACAAGTGTAGTAAAGCTTGGGGTAGTGAGACACAGGTGTAGTAAGGCTTGGGGTAGTGAGACACAAGTGTAGTAAACCTTGGGGTAGTGAGACAAGTGTAGTAAAGCTTGGGGTAGTGAGACACAAGTGTAGTAAAGCTTGGGGTAGTGAGACACAGGTGTAGTAAACCTTGGGGTAGTGAGACACAAGTGTAGTAAAGCTTGGGGTAGTGAGACACAAGTGTAGTAAAGCTTGGGGTAGTGAGACACAAGTGTAGTAAAGCTTGGGGTAGTGAGACACAAGTGTAGTAAAGCTTGGGTAGTGAGACACAAGTGTAGTAAAGCTTGGGGTAGTGAGACACAAGTGTAGTAAGGCTTGGGGTAGTGAGACACAAGTGTAGTAAGGCTTGGGGTAGTGAGACAC
>WNGS01069855.1:0-21552 GCA_020271785.1 Procambarus virginalis | reverse complement strand
TTCAATTTCCGCTCGATTTCTTCAATCTCCCTATTTAATTATTCCTTCTTTGACGGGAAATTCGTGTCTGCATAAGCAGTTCCGTTATTTTTTTCCTGCGTTTATAGTGTCGTCTGCGTTCTCTTTCTACGTTGGATCTCTTTCTGGCTTTCCTCAAAGGAACATGTTTCAGACAGACTTGATACGCTTCCGAAGTCAGTTTTTTATTCCTTCTGTAGGACTTGTATTACTTAAAACAGTTTCCCATGGAATGTTTGTAAGTTCCCTGTTTATTATCTCCCAGTCTATTCTTTTATTATTAAAATTGAATTTACTGAATAGCCCCTCTCGCTTTATCAACGTTTTAGGTCTATTCTGAGTATTGATGGTCGTTTGCACTTCAATGAGCTTGTGATCTGAATATGTGGTATCTGATATCGTAATGTCTCTGATAATGTCTTCATTGTTCGTAAAGACCAGATCTAGAATATTTTCATTTCTCGTTGGCTCCGATATCTGCTGACTGAGTGAAAATTTGTCACAGAATCTAAGTAGTTCTCTAATCTGTGGTTGGTTAGGTCCCAATAGATTTCCTGGTATAATATTATTGTTTGCTATTCTCCACTCTGAACTAGGCAAGTTGAAGTCACCTAGGAAGATAATATCAGGTATCGGGTTCTCCAAATTATCAAGGCTATTCTCTATTTGTTTATCTGTTCTGTGAATTCCTCAGCCGTTGCATCTGGCGGTTTGTATATTAGAATAATCACTAAATTTTATTTCTCTATTTTTAATCCCAGTACCTCTACCACCTCATTTGTAACGTTGCTCCGAAGCATACAGCTCCGAGCATACAAGGTCTTCTAATATACAGACCCACTCCTCCATGTGACCTAATTTTCCTATTCACACCTGTATAGGTTATATCCTGGAATCCAGATCTCACAAGACCCTTGCATGGGTTTCTGTGAAAGCTCCAATACTGCATTTGACTCCGTGAGGAGGCCATTTATGAACTGTACTTTGTTGTTCTTGTTTTCAGTCCTTGTATGTTTGGCAAAGATGAATGAGGTTACTCTATTAGTGATAGTTTGACTGGGAGACTTTTTCGGCAAGCCCATTATGCGTGGACATATTGAGTTTGTTCTGACCAGTGCTGATTGTTGTAGGGCAGTTGCCTGTCGTAGTTGTAGTTCCCTTTCGGTGTGTATTGTATCTGTAATCTGGTATGCAAGTGGATCTGGCATCCAGTTCCATACATTCTCCATGCTCCTCCTTTTGAATTCTCTTTCGGTCTGGTATAAAAATTTATCGAGTTTCCTCCAAATTCATTATCCTGCTTGCCACTCTTTATGTAGCGTTCCGTGCCTTTCACGTGAAAGTGTGGGCAGCTGAGGTCATAGCATTTTCTGTCCTCCAGTGAGGTTTGGCACATCTCAGGATGGAAAACCTACATATTGATCCAAATCGACACTCACCTTTCCTAAGCATATTTAAACATTTTTTGGGATGTTGCAACTGCATTCTAATCCTTTCTTATTACCACCATATCTATGTCTGCATATGCCTTTGCATACTCTGTCCTTCTGTTCTGACTCTCTCTATCGGAACCGTCGTAGTGTCTGTACCTATCGAGCTGTCAGTGCTGTCTGTTACACTTTCTAGTTTACTGTCATCTACATCCGGGCCTACTGAGTCAGAGTTTACAACTTCCTGAGTTTTCAGCCTCAGTTTCATCCCTGACTATAGCCTCCGCCCCTGGTATATTACAATTGTTGTTCCTTTCCACTCCTTCTGGATGGCTGGTAGGCTTCCATGAACGATGTTTTCCGTTCATGCGTCATGTTATCTAGAAGTTTTTTAGGATATTCCAAGCTGGCTGGTCATGTTTACACACCCAGCAAGTGGCCAGCTCTCAGTGCGCAGTGTTACTCACTCCTGTACAACCGAATGAAATCTATTCTTACAGATATACATTCAACTCCCGTTGCCTTCGACTTTAAGGAGTTGTTACAGTGGCCACAAATTTGTTTATTTACTCCATTTTGCCTTGTTTTGTTGTATATATCTATATATTTATAATATTATATGTATACCGTATATTTGTAACAATATATTGTTTATTTTTTCTACTGTATGGTCAGTACTTATCGCCGGTCGAGGGTGAGGTCCCAGAGGCTGTACAGTTGACTTGTTGTCCCAGGCCGCGGCTGATGCCGTCAGTTGCCAGTTACTTGGGTATAACACACTGATATATTAATTCGCCTGTATTACAATAAGGATTTTCTGCTTTATTTCCGAATTGCAATAGTATTCACTTTCTCTATTACTAATTTCTCGATCCACATTCCCCTATTACACTTGTTGGAAACCAATTTGCTAGTAAGCACACACACACACGCGGCCACACAGGACGTGGTCTATGGGCTGGGTTCTGGCACCACGAGGTGGACTCCACACGAGATTCACTTGTTATTTCCTTAAAGCACAAAAGTCGGATGTCAATCACTATGGTATATTGTTTAGTAAGTTGAGACGCACTTTATGAGATATCTGACTGTGTTTAGTTCCTGTATCACTGAAATATCCCGAGATATATAGTGTTTTTCACAGAGCTCGTGCACAAGTGTGCTTCCCCTCCCCCACCAACTCCGACCACATTCTTAAGATAACACCGGACCACATTCTTAAGAATAACACTGGACCACATTCTTAAGACTAACACCGGACCACATTCTTAAGACTAACACCGGACCACATTCTTAAGAATAACACTGGACCACATTCTTAGACTAACACCGGACCACATTCTTAAGAATAACACCGGACCACATTCTTAAGAATACACTGGATCACATTCTTAGAATAACACCGGACCACATTCTTAAGAATAACACCGGACCACATTCTTAAGAATAACACTGGATCACATTCTTAAGAATACACCGGACCACATTCTTAAGAATAACACCGGACCACATTCTTAAGAATAACACCGGACCACATTCTTAATAACACCGGACCACATCTTAAGAATACACCCGACCACATTCTTAAGAATAACAACGGGTCACATTCTTAAGAATAACAACGGTCACATTCTTAAGAATAACACTGGACCACATTCTTAAGAATAACACTGGATCACATTCTTAAGAATAACACCGGACCACATTCTTAAGAATAACACAAGGTCACATTCTTAAGAATAACAACGGGTCACATTCTTAAGAATAACAACGGGTCACATTCTTAAGAATACACTGGACCACATTCTTAAGAATAACACTGGATCACATTCTTAAGAATAACACCGGACCCATTCTTAGAATACCAAGGTCACATTCTTAAGAATAACACAGGTCACATTCTTAAGAGCATGTGACCATATTCTTAGCTCCAAACTTACTGGTAAACCAACACGTATCAGTAAAGTTGCTAAACAGTATACTGTCATAACTGGTATACTTATATGACAGGTATACACATGTGACAGAGGTGTGCATATGTGTCAGATGTATCATTGATAGTGGATACGTGACAGGTATACATGTGACAGGTATACATTGTGGCAGTGGTATTGTGACAGGTATACACATGTGACTGAGGTATACATGTGTGTCAGATGTATACATGTGTGACAGTGGTTGTATACGTGACAGGTATACATGTGATAGTGGTATATGTGACAGTATACATGTGATAGTGGTATACGTGACAGGTATACATGTTGATAGTGGTATATGTGACAGGTATACATGTGATAGTGGTACGTATAGGTATACATGTTAGTGGTATCCGTGACAGGTATACATGTTATAGTGGTATACGTGACAGGTATACATGTGATAGTGGCATACGTGACAGGTATACATGTGATAGTGGTATACGTGACAGGTATACATGTGATAGTGGTATACGTGACAGGTATACATGTGATAGTGGTATACGTGACAGTATACATGTGATAGTGGTATACGTGACAGGTATACATGTGATAGTGGTATACATGTGTGACAGTGGACTCCCCCAACATAACACATGCTATACATACATTGATAATGACAACGCAGCAACAAGAATGTATCGCCACTATACACTTATATGTCCCAGTATAGCAATAGCCAATACACAGTATATGTCCCAGTATAGCATATAGCCACTATACACAGTATATGTCCCAGTATAGCATATAGCCCTTACACAGTATATATCCAGTATAGCATATAGCCACTATACACAGTATAATCCCAGTATAGCATATAGCCACTATACACAGTATATGTCCCAGTATAGCATATAGCCACTATACACAGTATATGTCCCAGTATAGCATATAGCCACTATACACAGTATATGTCCCAGTATAGCATATAGCCACTATACACAGTATATTCCCAGTATAGCATATAGCCACTATACACAGTATATGTCCCAGTATAGCATATAGCCACTATACACAGTATATGTCCCAGTATAGCATATAGCCACTATACACAGTATATGTCCCAGTATAGCATATAGCCACTATACACAGTATATGTCCCAGTATAGCATATAGCCACTATACACATTATATGTCCCCGTATACCATACAAACTGCCCATACAACAAGTGTATATATTTACTCGACCCAGAGGCAGACGAGTGCAAGGATCAAGTGCACTTAAGAGCGTCCAGCTCGTCGAGGGCCTCACCCTTATGCACTCACGCACTTAACTACCTAACGTAACAAGGCTGTTGCAATCACTCTATTTTCTGTACACAGGGAGGGCCTAGTGTCTGGAGGCCTAGGGTGACCCAGTCACTCATGACAGTCTCTGTCGACGAGTACCTGTCATGTGGGGCCGACAGAGAGTGACCAGCTTGTCAGTGGACTCACTCGTTGTCATAGCAACACGGAACATTGACTCACAACTCTCTATGATGGAGCCGTGAGTGCCTGGCTAGGGCCGGAAGTGCAATGTTGCACTCATCAAAGTCACTTTAGAATGTAAACACTAACTGTCATCGCGTATGCCTGGCAACACACACTTATCAGACGCTGACGATCGTCCCCAGACCAAGAGTCCGACCAAGAGTCCGGTAGTTTTCCTTGAGTCTCCCCCACCAGGAGGGGAGCACGGGGGGGGGGGGGCGCGGGGCGGGGCGGTTTTTCTCCGGTGACGGAGGGGGTCCGACCCTCTCGGGGACCACAGAAAACTGAGACGCGCCGGCTTACACGGGTGCCTAAGTAATTGATGTTGTCCTTGTGGTTACTGTTAATAGCTTCCTTGTCCCAGCTGGTGCATGCTGCTAAGAGCTCCCAGCTGGTGCTGACTGATGCATGGTCCTAGGAGCTTAAAGATTCTTAAAATAATCGCCAGATTACTCTAAGACATACACAGACAGACACACAGAACTCACATGTAGAGGCAGACAGACCTGTTACACACAGAAGCAGACACAACGCATAAATACATATTACAAATAGAAACAGATACGCAGACACATTATTGACAGACAGACAGACGAGTACCAAGTTCGAAGAGGTGCTGACGGATGTTGGATAAGAGCACAGGGAAAATAAACAATGAACTGTTAATCCCTCAGAAACCAAGCGTTACTTCACAAAATTATATCTACCACATTCGACCTTGCACAAGCCGCCGGAGACCTGTCCCCGTCGAGGTTACTAGAGGGGCGACCTTCAGATAACTTCAGATTCCAACAGTAAGGTCAGAGAACCAGAAATAGCATAGTCTGGGACGCTGAATAAAAACTCCGTTTTTTGTGATTAAAGATGCCACACATAACGATATAATTCATATTTAAAATAAATAATTTAACATTAACATTTGATTTATAATTAGCCAAGTGGTTAGATAATTTATCCGATTCACTTTATAGGGTAAATAAAGTGGGAAATAAGCGTGTAGGCGCTTGAGGGTGTGGAAGGTAACTGTGTACAGGTGGGGATCGATCAGGGTCGGGACACACCTCGCCCAAGTGCAACTTGACTCCATCATTGCCAGTAGTGCGAGCAACTGCGACTTTTTCCCAGTGGCCTCGTGGACACCATGTGGCCTCGTGGACACCACGTGGCCTCGTGGACACCATGTGGCCTCGTGGACACCATGTGGCCTCGTGGACACTATGTGGCCTCGTGGACACTATGTGGCTTCGTGGACACCATGTGGCCTCGTGGACACCATGTGGCTTCATGGACACTATGTGGACTCGTGGACACTATGTGGCCTCGTGGACACTATGTGGCTTCGTGGACACTATGTGGCCTCGTGGACACCATGTGGCCTCGTGGACACTGTGGCCTCGTGGACACTATGTGGCCTCGTGGACACTATGTGGCCTCGTGGACACTGTGGCCTCGTTGACACTGTGGCCTCGTGGACACTATGTGGCCTCGTGGACACTATGTGGCCTCGTGGAAACTGTGGCCTCGTGGACACTATATGGCCTCGTGGACACTGTGTGGCCTCGTGGACACTGTGGCCTCGTGGACACTGTGTGGCTTCGTTGACACTGTGGCCTCGTGGACACTATGTGGCCTCGTGGACACTATGTGGCCTCGTGGACACTATGTGGCCTCGTGGACACAATGTGGCCTCGTGGACACTATGTGGCCTCGTGGACACTATGTGGCCTCGTGGACACCATGTGGCCTCGTGGACACCATGTGGCCTCGTGGACACTATGTGGGCCTCCTGGACACCATGTGGCCTCGTGGACACTATGTGGCCTCGTTGACACCATGTGGCCTCGTGGACACTATGTGGCCTCGTGGACACCATATGTGGCCTCGTGGACACTATGTGGCCTCGTGGACACTGTGGCCTCGTGGACACTATGTGGCCTCGTGGACACTATGTGGCCTCGTGGACACTGTGTGGCCTCGTGGACACCATGTGGCCTCGCGGACACCATGTGGCCTCGTGGACACCATGGGGCCTCGCGGACACAATGTGGCCTCGCGGACACAATGTGGCCTCGCGGACACCATGCAGCCTCGTGGACACCATGTGGCCTCGTGGATACCATGTGGCCTCGCGGACACAATGTGGCCTCACGGACACCATGTGGCCTCGTGGACACTATGTGGCCTCGTGGACACCATGTGGCCTCGTGGACACCATATGGACTCTTGGACACTATGTGGGCCTCGTGGACACCATGTGGCCTCGTGGACACTGTGTGGCCTCGTTGACACTGTGGCCTCGTGGATACTATGTGGCCTCGTGGACACTATGTGGCCTCGTGACACTATGTGGCCTCGTGGACACTGTGTGGCCTCGTGGACACCATGTGACCTCGCGGACACTATGTGACCTCGTGGACACTATGTAGCCTCGTGGACACTGTGTGGCCTCGTGGATACTACGTGGCCTCGTGGACACTGTGTGGACTCGTGGACACTATGTGGCCTCGCGGACACCATGTGGACTCGCAGACACCATGAGGCATCGTGAACACCATGTGGCCTCGCGGACACAATGTGGCCTCGCGGACACAATGTGGCCTCGCGGACACAATGTGGCCTCACGGACACTATGTAGCCTCGTGGACACTATGTGGCCTCGTGGACACTATGTGGCCTCGTGGACACTGTGTGGCCTCGTGGACACTACGTGGCCTCGTGGACACCATGTGGCCTCGCGGACACCATGTGGCATCGTGGACACCATGTGGCCTCGCGAACACCATGTGGGCTCGTCATCGCCATGTGGCCTCGCGGACACCATGTAGCGTCGTTGACACTGTGTGGCCTCGTAGACACTATGTGGCCTCGTGGACACTATGTGGCCTCGTGGACATGTGTGGCCTCGTGGACACCATGTGGCCTCGTGGACACCATGTGGCCTCGTGGACACCATGTGGCCTCGCAGACACCATGTGGCCTCGTGGACACTATGTGGCCTCGTGGCACAATGTGGCCTCGTGGACACCATGTGGCCTCCTGGACACCATGTGGCCTCGTGGACACTATATGGCCTCGTGGACACCATGTGGCCTCGCGGACACCATGTAGCCTCGTGGACACCATGTGGCCTCGTGGACACCATGTGGCCTCCTGGATTCCAAGTGGCCTCGTGGACACAATGTGTCCTCGTGGACACCATGTGGCCTCGTGGACACCATGTGGCCTCGCAGACACTATGTAGCCTCGTGGACACTATGTGGCGTCGTTGACACCATGTGGCCTCGTGGACACCATGTGGTCTCGTGGACACCATGTTGTCTCGCGGACACCATGTGGCCTCGTGGACACCATGTGGCCTCGCAGACACCATGTGGCCTCGTGGACACTATGTGGCCTCGTGGGCACAATGTGGCCTCGTGGACACAATGTGGCCTCGTGGACACTATATGGCCTCGTGGACACCATGTGGCCTCGCGGACACCATGTGGTCTCGTGGACACCATGTGGCCTCGTTGACACCATGTAGCCTCGTGGATACCAAGTGACCTCGTGGACACCATGTGGCCTCGTGGACACTATGTGGCTTCATGGACACTATGTGTCCTCGTGGACACCATGTGGCCTCGTGGACACCATGTGGCCTTGCAGATACCATGTGGCCTCGCAGACACTATGTAGCCTCGTGGACACCATGTGGCCTCGTGGACGCCATGTGGCCTCGCGGACGCCATGTGGCCTCGCGAACACCATGTGGCCTTGTGGATACCATGTGGCCTCGTGTTCACAATGTGGCCTCGTGTTCACAATGTGGCCTCCAGACACGATGTGGCCTCGTGGACACTATGTGGCCTCATGGACACCATGTGGCCTCGTTAACACCATGTGGCCTCGCAGACACCATGTGGCCTCGTGGACACTATGTGGCCTCGTGGACACAATGTGGCCTCGCGGACACCATGTGGTCTCGTGGACACCATGTGGCCTCGTTGACACTATGTGGCTTCATGGACACTATGTGTCCTCGTGGACACCATGTGGCCTCGTGGACACCATGTGGCCTTGCAGACACCATGTGGCCTCGCAGACACTATGTTGCCTCGTGGACACTATGTGGCCTCGTGGACACTATGTGGCGTCGTGGACACTGTGTGGCCTCGTGGACACCATGTGGCCTCGTGGACACTATGTGGCCTCGTGGACACCATGTGGCCTCGTGGACACCATGTGGACTCGTGGACACTATGTGGGCCTCGTGGACACCATGTGGCCTCGTGGACACTGTGAACTCGTTGACACTATGTGGCCTCGTGGACACTATGTGGCCTCGTGGACACTGTGTGGCCTCGTGGACACCATGTGGCCTCGCGGACACCATGTGGGCCTCGTGGACCCCATGTGGCCTCGTGGACACTATGTGGACACTGTGGCCTCGTGGACACTATGTGGCCTCGTGGACACTGTGTGGCCTCGTGGACACCATGTGGCTTCGCGGCCACCATGTGGCATCGTGGACACCATGTGGCCTCGCGGACACAATGTGGCCTCGCGGACACAATGTGGCCTCGCGGACACCATGTAGCCTTGTGGACACCATGTGGCCTCGTGCACCATGTGGCCTCGCGGACACAATGTGGCCTCAAGGACACCATGTGGCCTCGTGGACACTATGTGGCCTCGTGGACACCATGTGGCCTCGTGGAAACCATATGGACTCTTGGACACTATGTGGGCCTCGTGGACACCATGTGGCCTCGTGGACACTGTGTAGCCTCGTTGACACTGTGGCCTCATGGATACTATGTGGCCTCGTGGACACTATGTGGTCTCGTGGACACTGTGTGGCCTCGTGGACACCATGTGTCCTCGCGGTCACTTTGTGACCTCGTGGACACTATGTGGCCTCGTGGACACTGTGTGGCCTCGTGGATACTACGTGGCCTCGTGGACACTGTGTGGACTCGTGGACACTATGTGGCCTCGCGGACACCATGTGGACTCGCGGACACCATGAGGCATCGTGGACACCATGTGGCCTCGCGGACACAATGTGGCCTCGCGGACACAATGTGGCCTCGCGGACACAATGTGGCCTCACGGACACTATGTAGCCTCGTGGACACTATGTGGCCTCGTGGACACTATGTGGCCTCGTGGACACTGTGTGGCCTCGTGGACACTACGTGGCCTCGTGGACACCATGTGGCCTCGCGGACACCATGTGGCATCGTGGACACCATGTGGCCTCGCGAACACCATGTGGGCTCGTCATCACCATGTGGCCTCGCGGACAGCATGTGGCCTCGTTGACACTATGTGGCCTCGCGGACACCATGAGGCATCGTGGACACCATGTGGCCTCGCGGACACAATGTGGCCTCGCGGACACAATGTGGCCTCGCGGACACAATGTGGCCTCACGGACACTATGTAGCCTCGTGGACAGTATGTGGCCTCGTGGACACTGTGTGGCTTCGTAGACACTATGTGGCCTCGTGGACACTATGTGGCCTCGTGGACATTGTGTGGCCTCGTGGACACCATGTGGCCTCGTGGACACCATGTGGCCTCGTGGACACCATGTGGCCTCGCAGACACCATGTGGCCTCGTGGACACTATGTGGCCTCGTGGGCACAATGTGGCCTCGTGGACACCATGTGGCCTCGTGGACATAATGTGGCCTCGTGGACACTATATGGCCTCGTGGACACCATGTAGCCTCGTGGACACCATGTGGCCTCGTGGACACCATGTGGCCTCCTGGATTCCAAGTGGCCTCGTGGACACCATGTGGCCTCATGGACACTATGTGGCTTCATGGACACCATGTGTCCTCGTGGACACCATGTGGCCTCGTGGACACCATGTGGCCTTGTAGACACTATGTGGCCTCGTTGACACCATGTGGCCTCGTGGACACCATGTGGCCTCGTGGACACCATGTGGCCTCGTGGACCCCATGTGGTCTCGTGGACACCATGTTGTCTCGCGGACACCATGTGGCCTCGTGGACGCTATGTGGCCTCGTGGACACCATGTGGCCTCGTGGACATGTGGCCTCGCGGACACCATGTGGCCTCGTGGACGCCATGTGGCCTCGCGGACACTGTGTGGCCTCGTGGACACCATGTGGCCTCGTGAACACCATGTGGCCTCGTGTTCACAATGTGCCTCGTGTTCACAATTTGGCCTCGTGTTCACATGTGGCCTCGCAGACACGATGTGGCCTCGTGGACACTATGTGGCCTCGTGGACACTATGTGGCCTCGTGGACACCATGTGGCCTCGTGAACACCATGTGGCTTCGCAGACACCATGTGGCCTCGTGGACACTATGTGGCCTCGTGGGCACAATGTGGCCTCGTGGACACAATGTGGCCTCGTGGACACCATGTGGCCTCGTGGACACTATATGGCCTCGTGGACACCACGTGGCCTCGCGGACACCATGTGGTCTCGTGGACACCATGTGGCCTCGTTGACACCATGTAGCCTCGTGGATACCAAGTGACCTCGTGGACACCATGTGGCCTCGTGGACACTATATGGCCTCGTGGACACATGTGGCCTCGCGGACACCATGTAGCCTCGTGGACACCATGTGGCCTCGTGGACACCATGTGGCCTCCTGGATTCCAAGTGGCCTCGTGGACACCATGTGGCCTCATGGACACTATGTGGCTTCATGGACACCATGTGTCCTCGTGGACACCATGTGGCCTCGTGGACACCATGTGGCCTCGCAGACACTATGTGGCCTCGTGGACACTATGTGGCCTCGTTGACACCATGTGGCGTCGTGGACACCATGTGGCCTCGTGGACACCATGTGGTCTCGTGGACACCGTGTTGTCTCGCGGACACCATGTGGCCTCGTGGACACCATGTGGCCTCGTGGGCACAATGTGGCCTCGTGGACACCATGTGGCCTCGTGGACACCATGTGGCCTCGTGGACACTATATGGCCTCGTGGACACCATGTGGCCTCGCGGACACCATGTAGCCTCGTGGACACCATGTGGCCTCGTGGACACTATGTGGCCTCGTTGACACCATGTGGCGTCGTGGACACCATGTGGCCTCGTGGACACCATGTGGTCTCGTGGACACCGTGTTGTCTCGCGGACACCATGTGGCCTCGTGGACACCATGTGGCCTCGTGGACACCATGTGGCCTCGTGGACACCATGTGGCCTCTCGGACACTGTGTGGCCTCGTGGACACCATGTGGCCTCGTGTTCACAATGTGGCCTCGTGTTCACAATGTGGCCTCGCAGACACGATGTGGCCTCGTGGACACTATGTGGCCTCGTGGACACCATGTGGCCTCGTGAACACCATGTGGCCTCGCAGACACCATGTGGCCACGTGGACACTATGTGGGCTCGTGGGCACAATGTGGCCTCGTGGACACAATGTGGCCTCGTGGACACCATGTGGCCTCGTGGACACTATATGGCCTCGTGGACACCATGTGGCCTCGCGGACACCATGTGGTCTCGTGGACACCATGTGGCCTCGTTGACACCATGTAGCCTCGTGGATACCAAGTGACCTCGTGGACACCATGTGGCCTCGTGGACACTATGTGGCTTCATGGACACTATGTGTCCTCGTGGACACCATGTGGCCTCGTGGACGCCATGTGGCCTCGCGGACACCATGTGGCCTCGCGAACACCATGTGGCCTCGTGTTCACAATGTGGCCTCGTGTTCACAATGTGGCCTCGCAGACACGATGTGGCCTCGTGGACATTATGTGGCCTCATGGACACCATGTGGCCTCGTGAACACCATGTGGCCTCGCAGACACCATGTGGCCTCGTGGACATTATGTGGCCTCGTGGACACCATGTGGCCTCGTGGACACTATATGGCCTCGTGGACACCATGTGGCCTCGCCGACACCATGTGGTCTCGTGGACACCATGTGGCCTCGTTGACACTATGTGGCTTCATGGACACTATGTGTCCTCGTGGACACCATGTGGCCTCGTGGACACCATGTGGCCTTGCAGACACCATGTGGCCTCGCAGACACTATGTAGCCTCGTGGACACTATGTGGCCTCGTGGACACCATGTGGCCTCGTGGACACCATGTGGCCTCGTGGACACCATGTGGCCTCGTGGACACCATGTGGTCTCGCGGACACCATGTGGCCTCGTGGACGCCATGTGGCCTCGCGGACACCATGTTGCCTCGTGGAAACCATGTGGCCTCGTGGACACCATGTGGCCTCGTGGACACCATGTGGCCTCGTGGACACCATGTGGCCTCGTGGACTCCATGTGGCCTCGTGTTCACAATGTGGCCTCGTGGACACCATGTGGACTCGTGGACACTATGTGGCCTCGCAGACACCATGTGGCCTCGCGGACACCATGTGGCCTCGTGGACAGTATGTGGCCTCGTTGACACTATGTGGCCTCGTGGACAGTATGTGGCCTCTTTGACACAATGTGGCCTCGTGGACACTATGTGGCCTCGCGGACACCATGTGGCCTCGTGGACACAATGTGGCCTCGTGGACACTATGTGGCCTCATGGACACCATGTGGCCTTGTGGACACCATGTAACCTCGTGGACACTATGTGGCCTCGTGGACACTATGTGGCCTTGTGGATACCAAGTGGCCTCGTGGACACCATGTGGCCTCGTGGACACTATGTGGCTTCATGGACACTATGTGACCTCGTGGACACCATGTGGCGTCGTGGACACCATGTGGCCTCGCAGGCACTATGTAGCCTCGTGGACACTATGTGGCCTTGTGGACACAATGTTTCCTCGTGGACACCATGTGGCCTCGTGGACACCATGTGGCCTCATGGACACCATGTGATCTCGCGGACACCATGTGGCCTCGTGGACACCATGTGGCCTCGTGGACACCATTTGGCCTCGTGGACACCATGTGGCCTCGCGGACACCATGTGGCCTCGTCGACGCCATGTGGCCTCCCGGACACCATGTGGCCTCGTGGACACCATGTGGTCTCGCGGACACTATGTGGCCTCGTGGACGCCATGTGGCCTCGTGGACGCCATGTGGCCTCGTGGACGCCATGTGGCCTCGTGGACACTATGTGGCCTCGTGGACACCATGTGTCCTCGTAGACACTATGTGGCCTCGTGGTGCACTATGTGGCCTCGTGGACAGTATGTGGCCTCGTGGACACTATGTGGCCTCGTGGACACTATGTGGCCTCGTGGACACCATGTGGCCTCGTGGACACTATGTGGCCGGGTGTCTAACAAGAAGAACGTCAACAATAGCTGGAATATTAAATAACGTTGAGTCAGAGTCGCGATAGTTTGGTAAACAACACAATTCGTTATTTGTATTATTTAGTTTGCGAACACGGTAGTAAATGGCCTGGTTAGTACTGGTGTTGGTGATCAACTGGTCTATTGTGGCAGTCACTAGCACAGCGCTACATGCAAGTCTTGGTCATGTGGCAGAGTGCATACTCATTCCGGAAATTGCAATTGTCATTGCAGTATAACGACGGTATTCACCTTGCACGGTGTGTGTGTGTGTGTTCGCTACTCTGCCTACCCCTTCACGTCCACATCTTTCCCTGAGGCATTGTACTCAGTTATGTAGGCCTTCAGGCGTACATCATTGTCACAATAATTGTGTGGTTGTTTCATCTTTAATTGCACCCGCAACCAATTAACAATGGATTTTCTCTAGCAGCTATATCCAGGAGATATATGCTAAGGTATATATCCAGGAGATATATGCTAAGGTGTATATCCAGGAGATATATGCTAAGGTGTATATCCAGGAGATATATGCTAAGGTGTATATCCAGGAGATATATGCTAAGGTGTATATCCAGGAGATATATGCTAAGGTGTATATCCAGGAGATATATGCTAAGGTATATATCCAGGAGATATATGCTAAGGTATATATCCAGGAGATATATGCTAAGGTGTATATGGAACAAAACAACATCTTTTCCTTGACATCTGAGAGTGTACAAACAGCAAGACTCCATCAAGGAACATGTAATGTCTACACGACGAGAACAGGACATGCCCCAAGCCCTACACATGCAACACTCAACAGGTGTGTAACACTCCGCTACACTCCGCTACACTCCACACCACCTGCCGCTGACAACAACTGTGTAACACTCCGCTACACTCCACACCACCTGCCACTGACAACAACTGTGTAACACTCCGCTACACTCCGCTACACTCCACACCACCTGCTGCTGACAATGTTGACGAGGGAAACGCCTCTCTTAGCGCCCTGCTATAATAAACCTGTAAAATGAACTATATATTATATATTTGTTTAACTTCCTGCTAAAATAAAAACCATAAGAATTATAGACTTTTGTACTTTGGACGTTTGGGTCCCGTTTGTCATCACTGGGTGATTTTATTTATTCTTTACGATAAATATTGTGTTTAGTGTCGTTATTCATTTTACCAGATTACAATTATATTGCTGGGACGTGATTCCCGCCCCTTCCCCCCCACCAGATGTTGGACTTGTCTACTGTGTCTGACCTGACTACAGTTTAAAATGGAGAATAGTAAACAATAACATTATAGCAGGAAGTCAACCTGGAAATAACCAACCACAGGTCAGAGAACTACTGAGATTCTGTGACAAATTCTCACAAAGTCAGCAGATTACAGAACCAACTAGGAACAAGAACACACTGGACCTGATATTCACGAACAATGAGGAGCTAATCAGAGACATTACTGTCTCAGACACTACGTACTCGGACCACAAGCTCATTGAAGTGCAAACTAACATTAATAACGGTAGTAGGCCCAAGAGAAACAACAATAGAGAAGGATTATTCAGTAAATTAAATTTTAATAATAAAAGGGTAGACTGTTAGAAAATAAACAGGGAACTTACAAACATTCAATGAGAAACTGTTCTAAGTAAAACAAATCCTACACACGGTATAGAAAAACTGACTTCTGATGCCTATGAAGTCTGTCTGAAACATGTGTCTTTGAGGAAAGCCAGAAAGAGGTCCAACGTAGAAAGAGAACGCAAACGACACCACAAAAGAAAACAAATAACGGAAAGACTTAAGTAGACACGACTTTCCATGCATAGAAGGAATAATTTAAACAGAGAGATTGAAGAAATCGAACAGAGACTGAAGCATTCATATCAGATTGAAGAAAGGCAACTAGAACAGAAAGCAATTCAAGAAATAATGAAAAATAAAAAATATTTCTTCACATATGCGAAATCAAAAACCACTGCCAGTATTAGACCTATTCGTACAAGTGAAGGTTCGTACACGGAGGATGACAAAGAAATTAGTGAAATACTAAAAAAAAGCAGTATGAGGACATGTTTAGCACTCCAATAAACAACATGAAAGTGGAATATCCGGACAACTTCTTGTTGCGTGATATCCAAACCCCTGTTAATATAACTGATATCAATATGAGCGCGGCAGATTTTTAAAGGGAAATTGACAACATGCACATGCACTCAGCCCGGGTCCAGACTCATGGAATTCAATATTTATAAAGAAATGCAAAGTGCCGGTAGCACAGGCACTCAGTATAGTGTGGAGGAAGAGCTTGGACACAGGGGAGATACCAGATGCACTTAAAGTAGCAGACATAGCCCCTCTACACAAGGGAGGGAGCAAAGCATTGGCAAAAAGTTATAGACCAGTTGCACTAACGTCCCACATAATAAAAGTATTTGAGAGTGTGATCAGGAGTCAGGTCACTAGTTTCATGGAGATCAATAACCTCCACAACCCAGGCCAACATGGATTTAGAGCGGGAAGATCATGCCTCTCGCAGCTACTTGACCACTACGACAAAATCACTGAAGCATTAGAAGAAAAACAGAATGCAGATGTGATATACACGGACTTTGAAAACGCATACGATAATGTGACCATGGAGTGATAGCACACAAAATGAGGTCAGTGGAAATAATGGTAAAGTTAGGATAGTGGATACTCAGTTTCCTGTCGAACAGAAGACAAAGATAAGAGTCAACCACATAAAATCGAGTCCAAACGCAGTTAAAAGCTGTGCACCTCAAGGTACAGTCCTTGTACCACTGTTTTTCCTTATTCTCATATCAGATATAGACTCAAATATAAGTCACAGCTTCGTATCATCCTTTGCAGATGACACAAAAATCTGCATGAAAATTATCTCTGTTGCAGACATTGAAAAACTTCAAGCAGATATTAATAAAGTTTTCGACTGGGCAGCAGAAAATAACATGATGTTTAACAGTGATAAATTCCAGGTACTCAGATACGGTAAAAAAGAGGACCTTAACTTAAACAGGGTACAAAAACACAATCAAATCTACCCATAGTAGGAAAATTGCATGTAAAGGATTTGGGAATAATGATGTCTGACGACCTAACGTTTAGGGAGCATAACCAAGCAAATATTGCGTCAGCCAGAAAAATGATCGGATGGATTACGAGAACTTTCAAATCCAGGGATCCCATCACAATGGTTGTACTCTTCAAGTCACTTGTGTTCCCGTCTTGAGTACTGCTCAGTACTCACTTACTTCCCCTTCAGAGCAGGAGAGATTGCTGAAATAGAGGGAATACAGAGAACATATACGGCACGCATAGACAGATAAAGCACCTAAATTATTGGGATCGTCTCAAAGCTCTCCAAATGTACTCACTAGAACGGAGACAAGGAGATACCACTAATATACACGTGGAAAATACTGGAGGGCCAGGTCCCAATCTGCCCAGTAAATCACAAACGTCTGGATTGAAACGCTATGGAAGAACAATGCAGATCCAGTGAGAGCCGAGTGCCATAGGCATGTGGTGTCTGTGTATAGCTGAGATAGTCTTGGTAGTAAGGTTGATGTAAAGTCATTCCTGGTTACTGACTTTAATAATAATAAACGATTACATGATAGAGTAGCTCCCAAGCTTGGCAGGCGTCCTGTGTGCTGTTTACCTCTCTCTCTAGTGGCGTCCAGCCGCCGCACATAGAAAACGGATGGTACCATTTTCTGTGAACATGACATCCCTCCTTTTCTTTAAAAAGAATGAATACAGGATGTCTACCATGCTTGTAGCACAAAGCAAAGTTATTGACACAAAGTAAGTTATTAACATATCAAGAGATATTGCATACATTTAACATTAATTAAACACACAAAGAATTTAAACAATCTTTACCACAAAGGATTTCAATGTTAAAAATACATATGCAATGTTAAACAAACATGAAAGAAACTGTAATACAAAGTTACAAAATATTGAATGAGAGATCTGCATTATTCAAACAATATTAAATTTAGTTCAGCATAACAAGTAAATACTTTGCATTACATAGGAACACAATTAATCATCATATCGTGTAGGGCGTTTAACATGTCGTTTTGGACGAGAGTCCTTAAATACAAAAATATCCCTCGATGAATTGTTTATCGAGTTATAACTCATTTTTTTTTCTTTTGCACGACTTTGCACTTCATCATTTTCTACACTATTTGGAATCACTTTGAAATAAGCCATATTACGTGTTATACTATGATCTCTATTACTCGCTGTTACCATAGTTCCTTTTACACTAATCACTTTATATGGTTTTGTATCATACGGCATATCTAGCTTTCCCTCTTTTTTCTTTTTAACGAGAACAGTATCTCCAACCTTTATGAATTGTTCCTTTGCACGTTGATCATGAGCAATTTTCATTTTGCCCTTGGCTAGTGCATCCTTCTGAGCGAGACGTTTATCCGTTACCTTGGCTGGCATGACAGGTAGTGCGATTCTCATAGGACGTCCAAATAAAAGTTCGCCAGGCGACTTGCCCAGTGTTCCATGCGGTGTTGCACGGTAGTTCCTGAGAAAAGCATACATAGCTTGTTTCCAGGATCGTCCTTCGGCATGAGCACAGCGTACAGCTTTCATGAGAGGTTGCATGAATCTCTCTACTTCTCCATTTGCTTGAGGATGTAGTGGCATCACACGGCGGTGTTTGAATCCAATATGCTCAGCAAAGTTGACAAAGTCTTGTCCATTAAATGGCGGTCCATTGTCCGTCTTGACAACTTCAGGAATGCCAAAGTTTGAAAAGATCTTGTCGAGTTTCGGGATGACAGCCTTTGCAGATGTGGAAGTGATGATTTCTACTTCTGGATAACGTGAGTGATCATCAATGACTACCATCAAGTACTCTCCAGTTGGTAGCGGTCCACAGAAATCCATCGATACTTCCATCCATGGTGCAGCAGGTAGTGGTGAAGGTTGTAGAGGTGTTGGTCTTGAAGTATCCACTGCAGCTTGGCAAGGGACACAGGCATCATGCATGTCCTTAGCTTGACGATCAATGCCAGGAAACCACACCTTTTCTCGTAGCAGCTGTTTGGTCCTTACAAGACCTTGGTGTCCTTGATGTGCAAGCTTCAGAGCACGTTGCTGGAGAACAGCTGGAATGACGATACGAGTACCTCGCAGCACGGTGTCGCGTTGTTGCGTAACACTTAATTCTGTCTGGATGCGTTCAAGTGCTTTGAATGCATCTTGGTCAACTCCTGAGGGTGGGATGCGTGGAAACTTTTTCTTAGTCAATGCATCCACTGTTGCTTGCAGAGTTGGGTCCTCTAGGGTTGCAGTACGGATTTCATCAAGAGTGAGAGCCTTAGGGACTGCATCACAGGTTACAGAGTGTACATATTCCTCGGCAACTTGCTGATGCTTGGTGATGGTGAAACTGTTGGCAGGATGTCGACTGATGTAATCAGCGGGATTGCCTGCACCTGGCTTGTATTTCACCGTAAAGTTGTATGGTTGCAGACGAAGAGCCCATCTCTCAATGCGAGCTGGTGGTTTGGACTTTGGATTATTGAAGATGGTCTCCAACGGTTTGTGGTCAGTGACTATCGTGGTAAAGGGTGCACCAAGCAGATACACATTGAAGTGTTCACAGCCCCATACAAGAGCAAGAGCTTCCTTCTCTGTCTGACTGTATCGTTGCTCAACATCTGTGAGAGAACGGCTGGCGTAGGCAATTACTACTCTTGAATCTGGTTGACCAGGTTTGTGTTGGGCTAACACAGCACCTAAACCAACAGGACTAGCATCCACCGTTAACTCAGTGTCCATTGATGGATCAAAGTATGCAGCAGTCGCATTTTCTACTAGTGCATCTTTCACAGCATCAAATGCATTTTGCTCGACATCGCTCCAGTACCATGATGCATTTTTCTTCAGGAGCTCACGTAGAGGCTTCGTAATGGTAGCAAAATCTGGAATGAAGCGAGAACAGTAGTTTGCCATTCCCAGAAAACTATGTACTTCAGTGGATGTTGAAGGAGGTGCAGCATTCTTGATATCTGCAACTTTCTTAGGATCTGGAGACAGACCTTTGTCACTAAGTACATGTCCAAAGAATTCAATTTTATGTTGATTGAACTCACACTTTGCTCGGCTTAGCGTCAAATTCTTTTCTCGTAAGCGTTGCAATGTTGCACGAAGAGCTTTGTCGTGTTCAGCTTGGGTACGGCCATAAACAATGATGTCATCAGACATGTTGTCAGCATTAGGTATATCTTGCAATACCTGGCTGATGATGTGCTGGAATACTTCAGCAGCACTGTTAATACCAAAACTCAGGCGCTTGTACCTATACAGACCTCGATGTGTCGTAAACGTTGTGATGAATCGACTCTCATCATCAAGTTCAAGCTGATGATAGCCCTTGTTTAAATCTAACTTGCTGAATACAGTTGCACCATTCAAGCGGTAAATCATATCATCTACAGTGGGTGTAGGATGGCGTTCACGCATTATTGCCTTGTTGGGAACACGCATGTCTACACAAATGCGTATCTCATCTGGATTCTTCGGCTTTGGTGGAGTGACAATTGGGCTTACCCATGGTGTTGGGCCTGTTACCGGTTCAATGATATCTAGTTCTATCAGCCTATCCAGTTCGGCATCGACTTTCTTGCGAGTATGGAATGGTTGTCGGCGATGTGGTTGGGCAACTGGAATTACATCTGGGTTGATATGCAGATGTACCTTGCTATCAGTATAACAACCTATGGATTTAAACCGATCAGAAAATTCAGCAACAATAGCATCAACATTGTTTGCAGATTCCACTGCTACAGCATTAGAAAGCTGAAGTAGCCCCAATTTGGTTGAAGTCTTGTAACTGAGTAAAGACTCCTTTGCATTCCTAACAACATGGAATGTAGTAATGAGCATTGCATTCTTTGACTTAATCTCTGCAGTGAAAGTTCCAATCACTGGTAAGGCTACCTTTGAAGCATAGGCAGTGGCTTTGCCATTATAGTTTTCAAGCTTTGGGAACTGTTTTTTAAATTTTTCATAGTGGCACTCAGCAATGGTGTCAATGTTTGATCCAGTGTCAATGAGAATTTTGAGACAAATGCCAGCAATGTATACTATAGTCTCTGGGTTGTTTGGAAGATCATTCCATTTTGTGATTGATTGTACTCCATAAATATAATCACATTCACTGTCATCTGAGACTGGTTGTAATGAAATGTTGTCTTGTATATTATTAACATTCTTGATTTGAGGTGCAATATTGTGTTTGCCACCTCGACTCCTATGACTTGATCCTCGTACATTGCTTTTATTTATTGATTGTGGTTTCTTTAGTGCGGAACGACAA
>WNGS01069854.1:0-10680 GCA_020271785.1 Procambarus virginalis | reverse complement strand
GGAATGGCTCCAGACTCTTAATCATGGGCGATTTTCAACCATGGAAAGATAGACTGGGAGAATGGGGACCCACATGGTGGTGCAGATACGTGGAGAGCTAAACTCTTGGAAGTGGCACAAGGAATTTTCTGAGCCAGCATGTCAAGGAAACCCACAAGAGTGAGAGGCAATGACGAACCAGCTAGACTCGACTTGATATTCACCCTGAATGAGTCAGAAATAAGGGAAGTCAAAGTTGAAGCCCCCATAGGAATGAGTGACCATTCTGAACTAAATCATGAGAGTATATATTGTTTATTAAGAAGCACCACCACTGACCGCCAATTAAGTGCTCACATCAATTATAACTCTATAAGAAATAACACACAAGCCATGCCCAACTGTCGATCAGCATTGACGCTGCACACACACTCAGGCGCCGCGACTCAAAATTGCCACTCATCAGTCATATGGAGGAGAAAACTTTGACAATTTCACCTATCATAAATAAGAAGCACCACCATTGACTGCCAAGTGCTCATATCAAGTCTAACTCTAAGAAACAACACGTAATCGTTGAAATAACCACGTCAACACGGACTCTGGACACTATACGTCTCCCAACATCATCACTCATGCTGTCATCAAGATGGAAATGTTAGGACTAATAGTGCCTATAGTGTCGTGGAGTATAGTGTCGGGGAGTATAGTGTCTCGGAGTATAGTGTCGGGGAGTATAGTGTCATTGTGAATAGTGTCGTGGAGTATAGTGTCTTGGAGTATAGTGTCGGGGAGTATAGTGTCATGGTGAATAGTGTCGTGGAGTATAGTGTCGTGGAGTATAGTGTCTCGGAGTATAGTGTCGGGGAGTATAGTGTCGTGGAGAACAGTGTAGTGGAGTATAGTGTCGTGGAGTATAGTGTCGTGGAGTATAGTGTCGTGGAGTATAGTGTCGTGGAGTATAGTGTCGTGGAGTATAGAATCGTGGAGTATAGTGTCGTGGAGAACAGTGTAGTGGAGTATAGTGTCGTGGAGTATAGTGTCGTGGAGAACAGTGTAGTGGAGTATAGTGTCGTGGAGTATAGTGTCGTGGAGAACAGTGTAGTGGAGTATAGTGTCGTGGAGTATAGTGTCGTGGAGTATAGAATCGTGGAGTATAGTGTCGTGGAGAACAGTGTAGTGGAGTATAGTGTAGTGGAGTATAGTGTCGTGGAGAACAGTGTAGTGGAGTATAGTGTTGTGGAGTATAGTGTCGTGGAGTATAATGTCGTGGAGTATAGTGTCGTGGAGTATAGTGTCGTGGAGTATAGTGTTGTGGAGTATAGTGTAGTGGAGAATAGTGTCGTGGAGTATAGTGTCGTGGAGTATAGTGTCGTGGAGTATAGTGTTGTGGAGTATAGTGTCGTGGAGTATAGTGTCGTGGAGTATAGTGTTGTGGAGTATAGTGTAGTGGAGTATAGTGTAGTGGAGTATAGTGTCGTGGAGTATAGTGTCGTGGAGTATAGTGTTGTGGAGTATAGTGTCGCGGAGTATAGTGTCGGGAAGTATAGTGTCTTGGAGTATAGTGTCGTGGATTATAGTGTTGTGAAGTAAAGTGTCGTGGAGTATAGTGTCTTGGAGTACAGTGTAGTGGAGTACAGTGTAGTGGAGTACAGTGTAGTGGTGTATAGTGTCGTGGAATATAGTGTCGTTGTGTATAGTGTCGTGGACAATAATGTGGAGTATAGTGTCTTGATGTATAGTGTTGTGGTGTATAGTGTCTTGATGTATAGTGTTGTGGTGTATAGTGCCATGGTGTATAGTGTCGTGGTGTATAGTGTCGTGGAGTATAGAGTCGTGGTGTATAGTGTCGTGGTGTATAGTGTCAAGGAGTATAGTGTCGTGGTGTGTAGTGTCGTGATGTATAGTGTCGTGGAGTATAGTGTCGTGGAGTATAGAGTCGTGGTGTATAGTGTCGTGGTGTATAGTGTCGTGGTGTATAGTGTCACTGAGTATAAAGTCGTGAAGTATAATGTCGTGGTGTATAGTGTCGTGGTGTATAGTGTCGTGAAGTATAGTGTCGTGGTGTATAGTGTCGTGGTGTATAGTGTCACTGAGTATAAAGTCGTGGTGTATAGTGTCGTGGAGTATAGTGTCGTGGAGTATAGAGTCGTGGAGTATAATGTCGTGGTGTATAGTGTCGTGGTGTATAGTGTCGTGGTGTATAGTGTCGTGGAGTTTAGTGTCGTGGTGTATAGTGTCGTGGTGTATAGTGTCGTGGTGTATAGTGTCGTGGAGTTTAGTGTCGTGGTGTATAGTGTCGTGGTGTATAGTTTCGTGGTGTATAGTGTCGTGGAGTTTAGTGTCGTGGTGTATAGTATCACCACCCACCATCCACACCACCCTGTGCAATCACTACCCAGCACAATCACTACCCACACCACCCTGTACAATCACCACCCACACCACCCTGTACAATCACCACCCTGTACAATCACCACTCCATACAATCACCACCCTGTACAATCACCACCCTGTACAATCACCACTCCGTACAATCACCACCCTGTACAGTCACCACCCTGTGCAATCACCACTCCATACAATCACCACCCTGTACAATCACCACCCTGTACAATCACCACTCCGTACAATCACCACCCTGTACAATCACCACTCCAAAACAATCACCACCCTGTACAATCACCATCCACACCACCCTGTACAATCACCACTCCGTACAATCACCACTCCGTACAATCACCACCCACACCACCCTGTACAATCACCACCCACACCACCCTGTACAATCACCACCCACACCACCCTGTACCACCAGGCAGAGTGAGGACACAGGATGTTGATGTCAAACTGTCACGTCATTCTGCAATGCCATATTTTGGTTCATTTTTTTACGTTCATGTATTTATATGTACATATGTTACAAATTATATTACCTGTAAGGAAAAGAGATGTTATACAGTATAAAATGATTATCTTGCTATATTTTGTTTATGTTGAGATTTAAATAAAAAAAAATGTACATAAAAATGACAGCATAGCATACGAAGACAGTTACAAAGCGGCAGGTCCCACCCTCAGTGTGTCGCCAACCCAAGTCCTAGCAGGAGCTTACCCTCCTCTGTTGGGTAAGATTACTGAACAAAACCACTACCACACACACACACCACCACTACCACACCACTGCAACTACCACTACTACCACACCACCACAACCAAATTCACCACCACTACTACCACACCACCACAATGGCAGGGGGCCGTGGTAGCCTTGTGGATTGCGCGCAGGACTTGTAATTCTGTGGCGCGGGTTCGATTCCCGCACCCGGCAGAAACAAATGGGCAAAGTTTCTTTCACCCTGAATGCCCCTGTTACCTAGCAGTAAATAGGTACCTGGGAGTTAGTCAGCTGTCACGGGCTGCTCCTGGGGTGTGTGTGTGTGTGTGTGGTGTGGGGGAAAAAAAAAGTAGTTAGTGTAGTTAGTAAACAGTTGATTGACAGTTGAGAGGCGGGCCGAAAGAGCAAAGCTCAACCCCCGTAAAATACAACTAAGTGAATACCACAACCACACTCACCACCACTACTACACACCACCGCAACCACACTCACCACCACTACTACCACACCACCACAACCACACTCACCACCACTACTACCACACCACCACAACCACACTCACCACCACTACTACCACACCCCCACAACCACACTCACCACCACTACTACCACACACACCACAACCACACAAACACCACAACCACCCACACCACCACTACCACACCACCAGTACCACACCACAACTACTACCAAACACACCATAACCACACTCGCCACCACTACTACCACACCATCACACTCACCACCACTGGCAAGTGAACTGGCAGAAAGGGTGCAAGAAGAAAACCCTGATGTAATAGGACTAACAGAAACAAAATTGTCAGGAGTCATAACAGATGCTGTGTTTCCAAAGGACTACTATATAGTAAGGAAAGAGAGGGAGGGGAGAGGAGGTGGAGGAGTGGCCCTGCTGATAAGGAAGGACTGGAGTTTTGATGAGATGGAAATTCCGGTTTGTGACGGATTCAGAGATTACATAACAGGAACTATAACAGTGGGTGGACCTAAGATAATAGTGGCAGTCATTTACAACCCTCCCCTAAATGACAGAAGACCTAGACAGGAGTTTGATAGGAACAACATGGCAACCATTAATATAATAGAGAGAGCAGCTTCAGTTGCCTGCAGGAATGGCTCCAGACTCTTAATCATGGGCGATTTCAACCATGGAAAGATAGACTGGGAGAATGGGGACCCACATGGTGGTGCAGATACGTGGAGAGCTAAACTCTTGGAAGTGGCAACAAGGAATTTTCTGAGCCAGCATGTCAAGGAACCCACAAGAGTGAGAGGCAATGACGAACCAGCTAGACTCGACTTGATATTCACCCTGAATGAGTCAGAAATAAGGGAAGTCAAAGTTGAAGCCCCCATAGGAATGAGTGACCATTCTGAACTAAATCATGAGAGTATATATTGTTTATTAAGAAGCACCACCACTTACCGCCAATTAAGTGCTCACATCAATTATAACTCTATAAGAAATAACACACAAGCCATGCCCAACTGTCGATCAGCATTGACGCTGCACACACACTCAGGCGCCGCGACTCAAAATTGCCACTCATCAGTCATATGGAGGAGAAAACTTTGACAAATTTCACCTATCATAAATAAGAAGCACCACCATTGACTGCCAAGTGCTCATATCAAGTCTAACTCTAAGAAACAACACGTAATCGTTGAAATAACCACGTCAACACGGACTCTGGACACTATACGTCTCCCAACATCATCACTCATGCTGTCATCAAGATGGAAATGTTAGGACTAATAGTGCCTATAGTGTCGTGGAGTATAGTGTCGGGGAGTATAGTGTCTCGGAGTATAGTGTCGGGGAGTATAGTGTCATGGTGAATAGTGTCGTGGAGTATAGTGTCTCGGAGTATAGTGTCGGGGAGTATAGTGTCATGGTGAATAGTGTCGTGGAGTATAGTGTCGTGGAGTATAGAATCGTGGAGTATAGTGTCGTGGAGAACAGTGTAGTGAAGTATAGTGTTGTGGAGTACAGTGTCATGGAGTATAATGTCGTGGAGTATAGTGTCGTGGAGTATAGTGTCGTGGAGTATAGTGTCTCGGAGTATAGTGTCGTGGAGTATAGTGTCGTGGAGAACAGTGTAGTGGAGTATAGTGTCGTGGAGTATAGAATCGTGGAGTATAGTGTCGTGGAGAACAGTGTAGTGGAGTATAGTGTCGTGGAGCATAGTGTCGTGGAGAACAGTGTAGTGGAGTATAGTGTCGTGGAGTATAGTGTCGTGGAGTATAGAATCGTGGAGTATAGTGTCGTGGAGAACAGTGTAGTGGAGTATAGTGTCGTGGAGTATAGTGTCGTGGAAAACAGTGTAGTGGAGTATAGTGTTGTGGAGTATAGTGTCGTGGAGTATAATGTCCTGGAGTATAGTGTCGTGGAGTATAGTGTCGTGGAGTATAGTGTTGTGGAGTATAGTGTCGTGGAGTATAGTGTCGTGGAGTATAGTGTTGTGGAGTATAGTGTAGTGGAGTATAGTGTAGTGGAGTATAGTGTCGTGGAGTATAGTGTCGTGGAGTATAGTGTTGTGGAGTATAGTGTCGCGGAGTATAGTGTCGGGAAGTATAGTGTCGTGGATTATAGTGTTGTGAAGTAAAGTGTCGTGGAGTATAGTGTCTTGGAGTACAGTGTAGTGGAATACAGTGTTGTGGAGTACAGTGTAGTGGTGTATAGTGTCGTGGAATATAGTGTCGTTGTGTATAGTGTCGTGGACTATAATGTCGTGGAGTATAGTGTCTTGATGTATAGTGTTGTGGTGTATAGTGTCTTGATGTATAGTGTTGTGGTGTATAGTGCCATGGTGTATAATGTCGTGGTGTATAGTGTCGTGGAGTATAGAGTCGTGGTGTATAGTGTCGTGGTGTATAGTGTCAAGGAGTATAGTGTCGTGGTGTATAGTGTCGTGATGTATAGTGTCGTGGAGTATAGTGACGTGGAGTATAGAGTCGTGGTGTATAGTGTCGTGGTGTATAGTGTCGTGGAGTATAGTGTCGTGGTGTATAGTGTCGTGGTGTATAGTGTCGTGGTGTATAGTGTCGTGGAGTATAGAGTCGTGGTGTATAGTGTCGTAGTGTATAGTGTCGTGGTGTATAGTGTCGTGGTGTATAGTGTCGTGGTGTATAGTGTCGTGGTGTATAGTGTTACTGAGTATAAAGTCGTGAAGTATAATGTCGTGGTGTAGAGTGTCGTGGTGCATAGTGTCGTGAAGTATAGTGTCGTGGTGTATAGTGTCGTGGTGTATAGTGTCACTGAGTATAAAGTCGTGAAGTATAATGTCGTGGTGTATAGTGTCGTGGAGTATAGTGTCGTGGAGTATAGATTCGTGGAGTATAATGTCGTGGTGTATAGTGTCGTGGTGTATAGTGTCGTGGTGTATAGTGTCGTGGAGTTTAGTGTCGTGGTGTATAGTGTCGTGGTGTAT
Source organism: Procambarus virginalis (assembly GCA_020271785.1). Classification (NCBI taxonomy): domain Eukaryota; kingdom Metazoa; phylum Arthropoda; class Malacostraca; order Decapoda; family Cambaridae; genus Procambarus; species Procambarus virginalis. The sequence goes on along the minus strand of WNGS01069854.1, from coordinate 4,134 downwards.
AGTGTCGTGGTGTATAGTGTCGTGGAGTTTAGTGTCGTGGTGTATAGTGTCGTGGTGTATAGTGTCGTGGTGTATAGTGTCGTGGAGTTTAGTGTCGTGGTGTATAGTGTCGTGGTGTATAGTGTCGTGGTGTATAGTGTCGTGGAGTTTAGTGTCGTGGTGTATAGTATCACCACCACCATCCACACCACCCTGTGCAATCACTACCCAGCACAATCACTACCCACACCACCCTGTACAATCACCACCCACACCACCCTGTACAATCACCACCCTGTACAATCACCACCCTGTACAATCACCACTCCATACAATCACCACCCTGTACAATCACCACCCTGTACAATCACCACTCCGTACAATCACCACCCTGTACAGTCACCACCCTGTACAATCACCACTCCATACAATCACCACCCTGTACAATCACCACCCACACCACCCTGTACAATCACCACTACGTACAATCACCACCCTGTACAGTCACCACCCTGTACAATCACCACTCCATACAATCTCCACCCTGTACAATCACCATCCACACCACCCTGTACAATCACCATCCACACCACCCTGTACAATCACCACTCCGTACAATCACCACCCACACCACCCTGTACAATCACCACCCACACCACCCTGTACAATCACCACCCACACCACCCTGTACCACCAGGCAGAGTGAGGACACAGGATGTTGATGTCAAACTGTCACGTCATTCTGCAATGCCATATTTTGGTTCATTTTTTTACGTTCATGTATTTATATGTACATATGTTACAAATTATATTACCTGCAAGGAAAAGAGATGTTACACAGTATAAAATGATTATCTTGCTATACTTTGTTTATGTTGAGATTTAAATAAAAAAAATGTACATAAAAATGACAGCATAGCATACGAAGACAGTTAACCTGCGGCAGGTCCCACCCTCAGTGTGTCGCCAACCCAAGTCCTAGCAGGAGCTTACCCTCCTCTGTTGGGTAAGATTACTGAACAAAACCACTACCACACACACACACCACAACTACCACACCACTGCAACTACCACTACTACCACACCACCACAACCAAATTCACCACCACTACTACCACACCACCACAACCACACTCACCGCTACTACTATCACACCACCACACTCACCACCACTACTACCACACCACCACAACCACACTCACCACCACTACTACCACACCACCACAACCACACTCACCACCACTACTACCACACCACCACAACCACACTCATCACCACTACTACCACACCACCACAACCACACTCACCACCACTACTACCACACACACCACAACCACACAAACACCACAACCACCCACACCACCACTACCACACCACCAGTACCACACCACAACTACTACCACACACACCATAACCACACTCGCCACCACTACTACCACACCATCACACTCACCACCACTGGCAAGTGAACTGGCAGAAAGGGTGCAAGAAGAAAACCCTGATGTAATAGGACTAACAGAAACAAAATTGTCAGGAGTCATAACAGATGCTGTGTTTCCAAAGGACTACTATATAGTAAGGAAAGAGAGGGAGGGGAGATGAGATGGAAATTCCGGGTTGTGACGGATTCAGAGATTACATAACAGGAACTATAACAGTGGGTGGACCTAAGATAATAGTGGCAGTCATTTACAACCCTCCCCTAAATGACAGAAGACCTAGACAGGAGTTTGATAGGAACAACATGGCAACCATTAATATAATAGAGAGAGCAGCTTCAGTTGCCTACAGGAATGGCTCCAGACTCTTAATCATGGGCGATTTCAACCATGGAAAGATACTGGGAGAATGGGGACCCACATGGTGGTGCAGATACGTGGAGAGCTAAACTCTTGGAAGTGGCAACAAGGAATTTTCTGAGCCAGCATGTCAAGGAACCCACAAGAGTGAGAGGCAATGACGAACCAGCTAGACTCGACTTGATATTCACCCTGAATGAGTCAGAAATAAGGGAAGTCAAAGTTGAAGCCCCCATAGGAATGAGTGACCACAGTGTACTGACCTTTGAGTACTTGGTGGAGGTAGGGATAACCTATCCAAGGATGGGGGTGGAGGGAAAAAGACTGAATTACCGAAGAGGAAAATATGACGAGATGAGGAGCTTCCTCAGAGGAATACCATGGGAAACAGAACTTAGAGACAAGAATGTGCAGGTCATGATGGATTTTGTCACCCAGAAGTGCCAGGAAGCTGCAGATAGATTTATCCCCGTCCAAAAAGAAAAAAACGAAAAACAACAGAAAAACCCATGGTTCAACCAGGAATGCAAGGTAGCGAAGCAACTGAGTAAAAGAACATGGAGAAATTACAGAAATAACAGAACACCAGAGAGCTGGGAGAGATACCAGAGGGCCAGAAATGAGTACCTCAGAGTGAGGAGGGAAGCAGAGAGACAGTTTGAAAATGACATCGCAAGTAAAGCTAAGACCCAACCAAAGCTGCTCCACAGCCACATCAGGAGGAAAACAGCAGTGAAGGTACAAGTGATGAAGCTGCAAAAAGCGGAGAACAGATACACAGAGAATGACAAGGAGGTGTGTGAAGAACTCAACACGAGATTCCAGGAGGTCTTCACAATAGAACAAGGAGAAGCCCCTGCACTAAATGAGAAGGCGGCAAACCAAGCAACCTTGGAGGAATTTGACCTCACCAGTGATGAGGTCAAAAGTTGTCTTCTGGAGCTGGATGTGACAAAGGCTGTTCGGCCTGACAGAATCTCACCATGGATACTAAAGGAAGGTGCAGAAGCACTAAGTGTGCCACTCTCTATGGTGTATAACAGGTCACTGGAAACAGGAGATTTACCAAAAAGTTGGAAGACAGCTAATGTGGTCCCAATATACAAAAAGGGTGACAGGCAAGAGGCAATGAATTACAGGCCAGTTTCCTTAACTTGTATACCATGCAAGGTAATGGAGAAGATCGTGAGGAAAAGGCTCGTAGAGCATCTAGAGGGAAATAACTTTGTAACGCACCACCAACATGGGTTCAGGGATGGTAAATCGTGCCTCACAGGTTTAATAGAATTTTATGACCAAGCAACAAAAAATAGGCAGGAAAGAGAAGGGTGGGCCGACTGCATTTTCCTGGATTGCAAAAAAAGCCTTTGACACAGTACTGCACAAAAGGCTGTTAAAAAAGTTGGAGCAACAGGCAGGAGTAAAAGGGAAGGTGCTCCAGTGGATAAGGGAGTACTTAAGCAACAGGATACAGCGAGTAACGGTGAGGGGGGAGACATCAGAGTGGCGAGATGTCACCAGCGGAGTCCCACAGGGCTCAGTACTTGGACCCATCCTGTTTCTAATATATGTGAACGATCTTCCGGAGGGTATAGACTCATTCCTCTCAATGTTTGCTGATGATGCAAAAATTATGAGAAGAATCAAGACGGATGAAGATAGACAGAGGCTACAGGATGACCTGGATAAACTGGAGGAATGGTCTAGAAAATGGCTGCTAAAGTTCAACTCGGGAAAGTGTAAGGTGATGAAATTAGGAGAAGGGAGCAGGATGCTGAACACAAGGTATCATTTGGGAGGGGAAATCCTGCAAGAGTCAAATAGAGAGAAAGATCTGGGGGTTGATATCACACCGAACCTGTCCCCAGAAGCCCACATCAAAAGAATATCATCAGCGGCATATGCTAGACTGGCCAACATAAGAACTGCCTTTAGAAATTTGTGTAAGGAATCTTTCAGAACCCTGTATACCACTTATGTAAGACCAATCCTGGAGTATGCAGCTCCAGCCTGGAGTCCATACCTAGTTAAACACAAGACAAAGTTAGAGAAGATTCAGCGGTATGCCACCAGGCTCGTCCCGGAACTGAGAGGATTGAGCTACGAGGAAAGGCTAAAGGAGCTGAACCTCACATCCCTGGAAAACAGAAGAGTAAGGGGAGACATGATAACCACCTACAAAATTCTCAGGGGAATTGACAGGGCGGACAAAGACAAACTCTTCACCACGGGTGGGACACGAACAAGGGGACACAGGTGGAAACTTAGTACCCAGATGAGCCACAGAGACGTTAGAAAGATTTTTTTCAGTGTCAGAGTAGTTAATAAATGGAATGCACTAGGAAGTGATGTGACT
>WNGS01069852.1:0-11084 GCA_020271785.1 Procambarus virginalis | reverse complement strand
GTGAAGAATTTATTAAAGATCTTCACCCAGTACGGATTTCCGAGGGAGATTCAGGGCGACTGTGGCACCAACTTCACCAGTGATCTCTTCAAACGGACTCTGGAGGAGTTCAACATCAAACAGGTACTGTCCAGCCCCTATCATCCTGCTTCACAGGGTTCTCTTGAACGTAGTCATCAGACTATCAAGGCACCCTTAAAAAAGTTTTGTAATGAGACCTCAAAGGATTGGGATAGGCAACTTGATCTCATCATGTGTATTTTCAGAAGTCTTCCCAACGAGTCACTAGGAGTATCTCCTTATGAGATGCTCTACGGACGTAAGTGCCATACACCTCTCAAGGCTTTCAAGGATTCTCTACGCGATGCCACCTTCAGTGAGCATCAGAATGTGCCCCAGTTTCTTCAAAACCTCCGACACATTCTAGAGAGGGTCCATTCCTTTGCCAGAAACAACCTACTGAAAGCCCAAGAGAGGATGAAGACTCGTTACGACCAGCACTGCCAAGTAAGGAAGTTTAAACCGGGAGACTTAGTCCTTGTCTATTTCCCTATCCCAGGTTCTCCTTTACAAAACAGGTTTTCAGGACCCTACCGTGTTAAGGAGTGCAGGAATAACTTCAACTACGTTCTCGAGACCCCCGATAGGCGGCGGAAGACCCAGCTGTGCCACATCAACTTATTGAAGCTTTATCATGGTGTTCCTCCCACTGTGCTAACCAACTTCACCACCTTTACAGGTCCATACAGCCACAGTGAGACCTTCCCTGCTTCTCCTTCCGAAAGCACTGACACTGAGACAACGCTTTCTAATTCGGAAATCCTTACTAACATCCATAATCACTTTCAGGACAATAATAGTAATAGTGCTCCTTTACCTTATTCTAATACTACTCTCGCCTCGCCAGATATCACCAAGTCTCCCATCTTCCTTATCGACGCTAGTGGTACCGGCATCGGGGGTGACCTGGTACAACAAGGGGAAGAAATTCTACCTACTGTCACGGGGGCACTCGGCTGCTAGGGGCTCAAAGGGCCAAATGCTCAGCCCCTCCGACTCCCGGGATTCACCGGAGTCTCCTTGGTCCCACAGGAGAGGACCAGCAATGCCCACCTCCGCAGGTCTTTGCTTCCACCACTGAAAAGGGGTGCCACTGATTCACCCTGGAAGCCCTTCAGTCAACCACGGGGAAACTGCTATTAACAGTTCCGGCCTAGACCCGAGGAGGAGTGAAGGAAGACTCAGGCTCACCTTATAACAGTAACTCCCCTGAGTCTTGCCTGCCAGACAAAAAGGTTGCAGGAACTCCTTTCCCGCCTGTCTTCTCTATCTTTTCCTCAACAAGGTCGCCAGCTGGGTTATTATATCTGCACCCCAGCGATGCAGTCCAGTGGGTGTATATATGTTGTCTGTTGCCAGAGTGTTGCTACTCCCAAGATCTACTATTGGACTGTCGGCCCAGGGTACTCCCCCATGAAGGTCCGTGTGGCCTTACCTCTCTCTAGCCACCACGTTACTAGTTGCCGCCATTCAGGCACTAGTACTGATCGGATGGCTAAGGGTACACTTTTATATAAGTCTGTGCTGTTTACCACTCTTCAGGCAATAAGAGCTAGGTGGTACTATGATGACCTTCGTGTATACTCATATAGAAATATAATAATGGAGGCGCACTTAAACACAATAATAAAATGTGTGAATTTACTGACACGAATTACATGATCACACATATGACTACAAGTAATACAAGAAAATGATAAAATAATAATAATAACTGGAGATTGTCAGCAACTCTTCTCTCACGTTCTCCAGGCTCCTTCAACTGGGCAGATAGACAGGAGTCACACACTCTCTCACAGAAGGGCCTCTTCACCACGTCGGCTCCTCTTCTTCACTGTCCTGCCATCCACACACACTGTCCTCTCTGACAGTCCTGGACATAAGCTGCCCTGCAGCCTATCCTACTACTGAAGTATTAATGTCCTAATTCCACATACATAAGTGAATATTATGGTCTATCTAGCCTACTCATACAAAGGGGTAATGGGAGGGAAAATGATCTACCTTAACAGTCCTGGCTCACGACGCCTGTCCCTCGATGGTGTGAGGGTCCCACGCTTCCTGAGTCGATCCTCGGCGATCCAGGAACGTTCCCACAGGTCCTCAGGTGTCGTGAAGCCTTCGCGTCGTCGCCGTTCCAATCCCTGAGGTTCAGCTATCCCAATCCTGGTTCATCAATGGGCGCTGAGCTAATCGCTATATTCACACACACGTTCCTTCCACAAGGCGTTGCTCCTCGTCCTAGGAACGGTGTCGTCCCTCCAACACCCTCAGTGGATGTGACCCAGTCACAGCTAAGCCTGCCCGCCACACCTCCCAGGCCCTCAACGTCCAGCGTCGCCGCCGACAATTTTCCGAGTTTGGCACTTCTCTGCTCAATGAACTCGGTTCCTTTTCGCTTCCCAGAAGCGCGGGGTCTCCAATATATCAGGTGGGCTGCGATGGCTAGCTCTAATCCACTGAGAAAGGCCTGTAGAGCCTCCAATCCTTGAGAGCTGACTGAGGTGCGTCCTGTCGCCTCTACTGTCAGGTCAACTCTGACGTTGGCGCCGCCCGGGGCACTCGGTGACGTCACGGCGGGCTCTGATTGGTCGCCCGTGACCCAAGCCACCCAATCCGCACACGGCTAGCGTCCATTCCAAAACGTCATATCTGCAGTAGGGGATACTCTTTCATTTTCATCAGGGCGCCAATTTCCTTTTACTCACAACTTATAATGTAACCTTTCTCCCTTAACTGGCGGCCGATCTGGTCGCCACACATACCAACAGACTTCCCTGTACCTCAGAGAAACAGTAGGGAGAGTCGATATGACTCTTACAGCAGGCAAACGAAAGAGATAGGAGAGGGCACCGTAACATACCCCTCCCCTTAAAATAAGAGTCATATCGGTTAGTGAATCCGGGAGAGGGCATCTGCTACCACATTCTCCCTTCCTTTAATGTGCCTGATTTCTAGCCAGTACTCTTGTAACAGTAGGGCCCATCTTGTCAGCCTTTGGTTCGTGTTCTTCATCCTGTGCACGAACGTCAAGGGGTTATGATCGGTGAACACTTGCACCGGTCTAGTACCTCCACCCACATAGACGTCGAAATGCTTCAGTGCCAGGATCAGGGCTAAGGCTTCCTTTTCCACTGTACTATAAGCCCTCTGGTACTTTTCGAATTTCTTTGAGTAGAATGCTACTGGACGGTGAACTCCGTCCTTCTCTTGAGCTAACATGGCTCCAATCCCCACGTCGCTAGCGTCGACGTACAAGATAAAGTTCGACTCGAAGTCGGGCGAAATCAGCACTGGCGCTTCGGTTAATAACTGCTTGGTCTTCTCGAAGGACTCCTGGCATGCTTCCCCCCACTTCCATCTAACGTTCTTAGATAGCAATTCAGTCAGAGGGTGTGCCACTGTCGAGAAGTTCTTGCAAAATCCTCTGTAGTATCCGATCATCCCTAAATATCGTAACAATTCTTTTCTCGTCCTGGGATTCGGATATTCTTTGATTGCCTTCACTTTCTGGTCTACTGGAGTCACCTTCCCTTGACCCACGATGAAACCTAAGTATTCTAATCGGGCCTTACCGAATTCGCTCTTGGCCAGATTTACCGTCAGGTTCGCTTCTTCCAACCGTTGGAATAACTCCGTCAGTCGATTCATGTGTTGTTTCCAGCTATCGGCGTACACCACAATATCGTCTATATACACGGCGCAACCGTCCATCCCTCTTAGCACTTCGTTCATCATCCTCTGGAAACAACTTCCGCTGTTCTTCATACCAAACGGAAGTACCTTATACTGGTACAATCCGTCTGGAGTAGCAAACGCTGAGATCTTTCTCGCACTCGGAGACAAAGGGATTTGATAGTATCCTTTCAGCAGATCGACCTTGGTAACAAACCTTGCGTTTCCCACTTGGTCGACGCAATCACTTATTCGGGGCATCGGGTGAGAATCCGACACGGTTATGGAATTCACTTTGCGATAGTCGGTGCAAAAACGATAGGATCCATCACTCTTCTTGACCAGCACACAGGGCGAGCTCCACTCACCATTGCTGGGCTCAGCGAGATCATTCGCTAGCAAATATTCCACCTCCTGTCGCATGATCTTCCTCTTTTCAGGACTCACCCGATAAGCGCTCTGCTTGATTGGCTTTCCTCCGCGCACGTCCACCTCGTGCACCACACTCTTGTGCCGTCGGGGCACATCCGTGAAGAGCGACTTGTTCCTTCGTATCAGGGTCACTAGATCTCTCCTTTTCCCTTTATCCAGATGACGCAGCCTCTCTTCTAGATGTACCAAACTCTCTGTGTTTGACAGGCGTGTACCATCGGCGCGGGCCCACTTTCTTTCCTCTGCTGGCAACACTTGGCCCATCTCCATACACAGAGCCAATTTCCCTTCCTGGGACGGTGTTGCTCCCTTCACTCCCGAACTCTCTTGCTCCTCTGGGAAGTATGGCTTCAAACGATTGATATGACATACCTGTGTCTTGTTAGGGCGATTCGGCTTACTGATCTCATAACTTACAGGACCCACACGCCGAACAACCGAGTATGGACCACCAAAGCGTGATTCCGTCACTCTACCTCTCCCAGGTAGCAACATCATCACTCTGGCTCCTGCCTCGAACTCCCTTGGGACAGCCTTCTTGTCGTACCAGATCGACATCTTCTCTTGAGCTGTCTTCAGGTGATCAGCAGCCAGCTCCTTCGCCGTTTTCAACCGTTCGTGGAATCTCCGCACATACTCTTCCACTGTCACTAATGTTTTCTCCGCCGTCAACTGCTCCTTCAGCATCGATAACGGGCTCCTTACTTCGTGTCCAAACACTAGCTGGAATGGAGAGAATCCCAGAGACTCAACAATAGCATCTCGGATCGCAAACAGGGCTGGACAGACAGCCTCATCCCATTCCGCTCCCTGTTCTGCACAATACACCCTTAAGATGGTCTTCAGAGTGGAATGGAACCTCTCAATCGCTCCCTGCGATTGAGGTCTATAAGGAGACGATCGTAGTTGGGCTATTCCCCAGCTTGCCATAGCTTGCCTAAACCACTTCGACTGGAAAACGCTTCCACAGTCGGACTGGATCTTCTTGGGCACACCTACCCAAGCAAAGAACCGCTGAAGGTGTCCCATGACGCATCTCGATGTCACCTTCCGCACTGGGATCGCCTCTGGAAATCTCGTCGAAGCACACATGATGGTCAATAAGTAATTATTCCCTTTCTGGTCTTAGGTAGTGGTCCCACGACGTCGATTATTAGGCGTTCAAACGCCTGGCCGAACGCAGGAACTGGAACCAAAGGTGCTTTCGGGATGGCAGGGACGTTCTTCCCCGCTCTCTGGCACGGGAAACACGTCTTGCAAATTCTTCTTACATCCGCGTCCATGCCCGGCCAATAAAAATGTTCCCGAAGCCTGCTTAAAGTCTTGGTCACTCCCAAGTGACCCGCGGGATCCACTGAGTGTGCAAGCTTCAGTACCGCGTCTCTGTACCGCGCCGGCACCACCACCTGACGCCTCACTCTCAGCATATCATCACCCGCTTCTTCCCTAACCGGTCTCCACTGCCTCATTAGCACTCCCTTCTCCACGAAGAAGTGAGTCGGTGACTCGGGTCCGGCGAGACCTCCTTCAGCCTCCCGTACCAACTCAGGAAACTCTTCCTTTGCAGCTCACCTAGACGGGTGCGGTCAATACCTAGAGGACTGGTGAGAGTAACTTGGACACTCCTATCTGACCCTTCCTCACCTGTCGCTTGTCCTCTGGCCTCCTCTCGGAACAAATGATCGAGCCCCAGGTCACCCGGCATGTTCTCTTCGGCGTGACTGGATCCGCTCACATCATCTTCCCTCACGTCTCGTCCCGACGTCACCGCGCATACCGGAAATGCCACTCTCGCAATTTCCGTTTCGCCACTGCTGGCGCCCGTCCTGCTGCTCTGTCGATAGGGTTCTATACACTCCTCACCTTTAATCAAATTCGGGAGAACACATCCCCCACAGGAGTCATTCCCTAGGATCACCTGAGCTTCCATCCTGGGCAGTAGAGCACAGACCCCTACTATGAGAGTCTGACAACCATAGTCCGAATTAAGAGTCACCTTATGAAGGGGCATCCTCACTTGTCCCCCCAACGTCCTTATCAGGGCTTCCCCTGTACTGGAACGTCTGTAGTCCTCGGGGAAGAGGGATTCACTAACAAGGGTGAAGTCGGATCCAGTGTCCCTCAGCATCCTTGCTGGCACAGGATCAGCTCCTCTTATCTTCACCGTCCCCTCACACACAAAGGGGTGAATCCTCTTCTCCCTTATCACTGGCACATCACCTGAATTATCGTTGGCTTCCTCGCTTCCTATCCTCGCGAAAGCCACATTCCCACTGTGCCTTGGGCGGCTGCACTCCCTTGCAAAGTGTCCTCGTCCCCCACAGTTGTAACACCGACCACCTCTCCTGGGCGACCCTCTACTAGTCACCCTGGTAGCACCAACGGTAGAGGTTCCCTGGGTCCTCCTAGGACTCCCCGTCGTCGGTTCCCGTGCAGCGGCAATCGCTCCCGAGCTAGGTCCACTGCTCACAGCTTGGGGCTTCCTTCCCGCGTCCCTTGAGCTCTTGAACCGGGTTACCTCATCGGGCACACTACTCTTGGGGAGCCCCCACCCGTCCTCGCTCCTCCTGAACTCCTAAAGTTCCCTCCCGACCTGGGGTAAGGCGAGTGTCTGGGCGGCCCCTCCCTCCTGAGATGTAGTGCCTCCTCCAGCATGTCGGCTCGGTCCGCTGCAGCCTTTAGGTCCTTAATACCTGCTTCTCTCACCCTTACTCGCAACTCTGGATGGAGCACTGACATAAACTTCTCCATCACTATCAGTCGTTTGATATCATCCGCCGACTCCGCTTCCTCTGCCTTCAACCACCGTAGAACTTCCGTTCCATATCCCTGGCGGTCTCGGCGTAAGACTTTCCCGACGCTCTTGTACACTCTCTGAACCGCTTCCGGTACATCTCCGGAGTCAGCCGGAATGAGTGGAGCACCGCATTCTTAATTGCGTCGTAATTAGCACACTCTTCTAGGTCCAGCATGTTGTAGGCTTCCCGGGCCTCACCAGTCAACCTGCCCTGGACCAGAGCAGCCCAATCATCTGGCCACTCCTTCAGAGTTGCTATCCGTTCAAAGTGTTCGAAGAACGCCTCAGCTTCTTGTGGTTCGAACGTAGGTAAGTCACGTTCTCTTACCTTGAAGTCATCCCGCCGAGTAGGTAGTGCGGGCAGACCACGCTCAACGCGACGCAATTCGACTTCTTTCTTTGCCTTTATCTCCTCCAGTCGCAGTTGTCTCTCTCCTTCTTCTCGCTGCAGCCGTGCTTCTCGCTCACGCTCCTCTCGCTGCAGCCGTGCTTCTCGCTCATGCTCCTCTCGCTGCATTTGCGCTTCTCTTTCCTCTCGCTGCATTTCTCTCTCCTCTCGTCTCAGCTGGGCTTCCAGTTGCATCTTCATTATTTCCAGTTGCAGGCTCCTCTTACTACAGCTGGACCTTCCACTGCTCCCATGTTCACTGTGAATTCTCTCCACACTGGTAGGCGCTTGGGGTGGCTCTAGTCGGGACGGTTCACCTTGCGACGGCTCTTCTTGGGACGGCTCTCTTTGAGATGGCTCCTCTCCCGTCGCCTCCTCTCGAGCTGTGAGCTGTGCCATGATCTCTATCCTTCGCTCCGCGACCTTAGTCGTCCTCAACCTGATCCCAAAGTGGTTTGCCACTTGTTGGAGCTGTGCCTTGGTACACTCTTCCAAAATTCTCTCGTCCCTTGTGTCAATAAATTTCTTTACTTCATCCTCCTCCATCTCTATATCATCGAGCATACACGACAGCAGACAAGTTAGTAGGTACTAATTTCACTGTTTCGGTCCCTTAGCTGCTTGGGTAACAGTACCCTGAATTCACTGGCCACACTGTATTGGTACCCTGGTAACACTGTCTTGAAATTTTGGGCAACACTGTAGCTTGATCAATACACCTTGGCAACACTGTAGCTTGATCCACCCTTCCTGGCGAAGTCTCCAGTTCTTGGCTACTGTGGTTCGAATCCTGGCGAGGTCGCCAGTTCTTGTCACGGGGGATTGGGCCGGGGCTCTGCTAGCACTCGGCTGCTAGGGGCTCAAAAGAATGCTGAGCCCCTCCGACTCCCGGGATTCACCGGAGTCTCCTTGGTCCCACAGGAGAGGACCAGCAATGCCCACCTCCGCAGGTCTTTGCTTCCACCACTGAAAAGGGGTGCCACTGATTCACCCTGGAAGCCCTTCAGTCAACCACGGGGAAACTGCTATTAACAGTTCCGGCCTAGACCCTGGTTGGTTGATGGGGTTCTGGGAGTTCTTCTACTCCCCAAGCCCGGCCCGAGGCCAGGCTCGACTTGCGAGAGTTTGATCCACCAGGCTGTTGCTTGGAGCGGCCCGCAGAGCCACATACCCACCACAGCCCGGCTGATCCGGGACTTCTCTTAGGAAACAGTCCAGTTTTCTCTTGAAGATGTCCACGGTTGTTCCGGCAATATTTCTTATAGTCGCTGGGAGGACGTTGAACAACCGCAGACCTCTGATGTTTATACAGTGCTCTCTGATTGTGCCTATGGCACCTCTGCTCTTCACTGGTTCAATCTTGCATTTTCTTCCATATCGTTCACTCCAGTACGTTGTTATTTTACTGTGTAGATTTGGGACCTGGCCCTCCAGTATTTTCCATGTGTATATTATTTGGTATCTCTCTCGTCTCCTTTCTAGAGAGTACATTTGGAGAGCTTTGAGACGATCCCAATAATTTAGGTGTTTTATCTCATCTATGCGTGCCGTATATGTTCTCTGTATTCCCTCTATTTCAGCAATCTCTCCTGCTCTGAAGGGGGAAGTAAGTACTGAGCAGTATTCGAGACGGGACAACACAAGTGACTTGAAGAGTACAACCATTGTGATGGGATCCCTGGATTTGAAAGTTCTCGTAATCCATCCGATCATTTTTCTGGCTGATGCGATATTTGCTTGGTTATGCTCCCTAAACGTTAGATCGTAGGACATCATTATTCCCAAATCCTTGACATGCTGTTTTTCTACTATGGGAAGATTTGATTGTGTTTTGTACCCTGTATTATGTTTCAGATCCTCATTTTTGCCGTACCTGAGTACCTGAAATTTATCACTGTTCAACATCATATTATTTTCTGCTGCCCAATCGAAAACTTTGTTGACATCTGTTTGTAGTTTTTCAATGTTTTCAGCAGAGGTAATTTTCATGCTGATTAACCCGAGGAGGAGTGAAGGAAGACTCAGGCTCACCTTATAACAGTAACTCCCCTGAGTCTTGCCTGCCAGACAAAAAGGTTGCAGGAACTCCTTTCCCGCCTGTCTTCTCTATCTTTTCCTCAACAAGGTCGCCAGCTGGGTTATTTTATCTGCACCCCAGCGATGCAGTTCAGTGGGTGTATATATGTTCTTTGTTGCCAGAGTGTTGCTACTCCCAAGATCTACTATTAGACTGTCAGCCCAGGGAACACTCCCTTGAAGGTCCGTGTGGCTTTACCTCTCTCTAGCCACCACGTTATTAGTTGCCACCTTTCAGGCACTAATACTGATCGGATGGCTAAGGGTACCTTTCATATAAGTCTGTGCTGTTTTACCACTCTCCACGCAATAAGAACTAGGTGATACTATGATGACCTTCGTGTATACTCATATAGAAATATAATAATGGAGGCACACTTAAACACAATAATATAATGTGTGAACCTCCTGAGGTAGGTGCTGACACGAATTACATGATCACACATATGACTACAAGTAATACAAGAAAATGATAAAATAATAATAATAACTCTGGAGATTGTCAGCCACTCTTCTCTCACGTTCTCCAGGCTCCTTCAACTGGGCAGATAGACAGGAGTCACACACTCTCTCACAGAAGGGCCTCTTCACCACGTCGGCTCCTCTTCTTCACTGTCCTACCATCCACACACACTGTCCTCTCTGACAGTCCTGGACATAAGCTGCCCTGCAGCCTATCCTACTACTGAAGTATTAATGTCCTAATTCCACATACATAAGTGAATATTATGGTCTATCTAGCCTACTCATACAAAGGGGTAATGGGAGGGAAAATGATCTACCTCAACAGTCCTGGCTCACGACGCCTGTCCCTCGATGGTGTGAGGGTCCCACGCTTCCTGAGTCGATCCTCGGCGATCCAGGAACGTTCCCACAGGTCCTCAGGTGTCGTGAAGCCTTCGCGTCGTCGCCGTTCCAATCCCTGAGGTTCAGCTATCCCAATCTTGGTTCATCAATGGGCGCTGAGCTAATCGCTATATTCACACACACGTTCCTTCCACAAGGCGTTGATCCTCGTCCTAGGAACGGTGTCGTCCCTCCAACACCCTCAGTGGATGTGACCCAGTCACAGCTAAGCCTGCCCGCCACACCTCTCAGGCCCTCAACGTCCAGCGTCGCCGCCCAGCGTCGCCGCCGACAATTTTCCGAGTTTGGCGCTTCTCTGCTCAATGAACTCGGTTCCTTTTCGCTTCCCAGAAGCGCGGGGTCTCCAATATATCAGGTGGGCTGCGATGGCTAGCTCTAATCCACTGAGAAAGGCCTGTAGAGCCTCCAATCCTTGAGAGCTGACTGAGGTGCGTCCTGTCGCCTCTACTGTCAGGTCAACTCTGACGTTGGCGCCGCCTGGGGCACTCGGTGACATCACGGTGGGCTCTGATTGGTCGCCCGTGACCCAAGCCACCCAATCCGCACACGGCTAGCGTCCATTCAAAACGTCATATCTGCAGTAGGGGATACTCTTTCATTTCATCAGGGTGCCAATTTCCTTTACTCACAACTTAATGTAACCTTTCTCCCTAACTGGCGGTCGATCTGGTCGCCATACATACCAACGGACTTCCCTGTACCTCAGAGAAAACAGTAGGGAGAGTCGATATGACTCTTACAGCAGGCAAACGGCGAGATAGGAGAGGGCACCGTAACAATATATATACA
>WNGS01069851.1:0-10536 GCA_020271785.1 Procambarus virginalis | reverse complement strand
CTATTATATATATATATATATATATATATATATATATATATATATATAATATATATATATATATATATATATAATATATATATTATTATATTAGGGGTACCACCTCTGGGCAATTGCAGGGACCCAATCCTCGAAGAAGAAAACAAAGAGCATTCAGAGAAGATCTTGTGGATTCTCACCTGATACTTATTCTTTTCTTCTCCTACCACCCCTATTATTTTTTTGTTATGTTTGTTTTATTTTATTGCAATGCTACAGTTTACAGAGACCACACACACACACACAAATATATAACAATTAAACAATCAGCGTTCGAAGACCTCGTCCACTCCTCGGAGGTGGGTGCGTACCC
The DNA here is from genome assembly GCA_020271785.1 of Procambarus virginalis. NCBI lineage: Eukaryota > Metazoa > Arthropoda > Malacostraca > Decapoda > Cambaridae > Procambarus > Procambarus virginalis. The sequence goes on along the minus strand of WNGS01069851.1, from coordinate 10,184 downwards.
AGGATACAGCACGCATTTCCCCTCTGCACTGCGACACTGAGGCGCTGGAACAGGAAACTGGCTGCTCGTGGGTCTCTAGTTTTCCCATGAGTTCCTCACCAACCTCCTTTAAAAACTTGAGTGCACATTTACCCCAGGCGCCCAGAGTCTCTGAGCCTATCGGCACGAACCTGTAACAACGTTCTAGGTCTCTGTACTTGTGGATTTTCTGGGTCTGCCTGAAGGTGGCTGCCCCACCTCCCTCCGCTGAGCTGTAACGTAAATAGGTATCAGCCAATGTAGATGCACAGGTGTAATCCCATACGACCTGTTTACCTTCCCTCCATGGCTGCAGGGTGACTCCATCTGGGCGTTTTTGGCTGTTGTCAGGTCTGCACAACTGGGGTTCCCTTTGTGCTGGACACCCAGCTGTAGCCAAACTTCTCTTGATGATGTCATTGACTGCCTCGTGTCTGGCAATCTTTCCCTGTGTCTTACGACAGATGAGACCATGGCTATATATATATATATATATATATATATATATATATATATATATATATATATATATATATATATATATATATATATATATATATATATATATATATATATATGCATATATATATATATGCATATATATATATATATATATATATATATATATATATATATATATATATATATATATATATATATATATATATATATATATATATATATATATATATATATATATATATATATATATATATATATATATATATATATATATTATTAAATATGACCGAAAAAGTAAGATTAATAATTCTAACACGAATTTTCTCGATTATCCTTATGTTTCTTTTTACTGGTGACGGTAAATGAAAAATCAATTCTCCAAAATTCATTTTTATTTCTAGTCTGATGCGACACTTGAGCGCGTTTCGTAAAACTTATTACATTTTCAAAGACTTTAGTTTATCCACACACAACTTATGACTGAACTTATGGCTGAACAGCATTGGCTCTTATACCTGCATTTGGTTGAGGTGATGTAATACAATAGTGGGGTGAAAAACAAACTTTCAACAAAACACAGAACACGGAATAATGGATATAGATTTGCAGAAGTTGGGTACAAATAGAACTGCAGAAGGCCTATTGGCCCATATTTCTTGATGTTTCTATGTTGGAGCAGAGTCTTGAAGTGGGTAGAATATAGTTGTGCGTCAATTGTGCGTCCAGCCAATTGACGCACAACTATAATTGACGCAATAAGTTTTACGAAACGCGCTCAAGTGTCGCGTCAGACTAGAAATAAAAATGAATTTTGGAGAATTGATTTTTCATTTACCGTCACCAGTAAAAAGAAACATAAGGATAATCGAGAAAATTCGTGTTAGAATTATTTATCTTACTTTTTCGGTCATATTTAATAATATATGTCTACAGGAAAGACTGCTACCAAAATATACTAATATATATATATATATATATATATATATATATATATATATAACTAAAAACTCACACCCCCAGAAGTGGGGAGCCGGTCGGCCGAGCAGACAGCACGCTGGACTTGTGATCCTGTGGTCCTGGGTTCGATCCCAGCCGCCGGCGAGAAACAATGGGCAGAGTTTCTTTCACCCTATGCCCCTGTTACCTAGCAGTAAAATAGGTACCTGGGTGTTAGTCAGCTGTTACGGGCTGCTTCCTGGGGGTGGAGGCTGGTCGAGGACCGGGCCGCGGGAACACTAAAAAGCCCCGAAATCATCTCAAGATAACCTCAAGATATATAACGAGACTCGAACCTATACTGCCAGGAGCACTCTGCTGGCGTACAGGATCCCTTAACCGCTCGACCAACACGACCTGGCAAAAGAGGATGGTAGCCAAGGCTATTTCCATCCCCCCGCCGGCACTCGGGTGGTAATCTTAAATGCAACTAAATGTGGAGAGATTCATGTTTTAGCCTGTAACTGCCTACCTCCCGGCCTCATTGAGACTGGGAAAAATTTGGCAAATATTGCGTCGCAATAGAAACATTAATTGATTCAGCTGTACAAATTAGTAGAGTTTGTAATTACTATGGTTAATACAATAATGATGTATTGTAATACAAGAAATGACGTATTAGTGTTGGAAAGTTTCCAACAAACACCACCCCATATTCTAATCACTTTAATGACGGACATGGCCTCCCTACCAGTCCCTACACAAGCCTAGTGCAGGGGGCCTACACAAGCCTAGTGCAGGGGCCTACACAAGCCTATTGCAGGGGCCTACACAAGCCTAGTGCGGGGGCCTACACAAGCCTAGTGCAGGGACCTTCACAAGCCTAGTGCAGGGGCTTACACAAGCCTAGTGCAGGGGCCTACACAAGCCTAGTGCAGGGGCCTACACAAGCCTAGTGCAGGGGCCTTCACAAGCCTAGTGCAGGGGCCTACACAAGCCTAGTGCAGGGGCCTACACAAGCCTAGTGCAGGGGCCTTCACAAGCCTAGTGCAGGGGCTTACACAAGCCTAGTGCAGGGGCCTTCACAAGCCTAGTGCAGGGGCCTACACAAGCCTAGTGCAGGGGCCTACACAAGCCTAGTGCAGGGGCCTACACAAGCCTAGTGCAGGGGCCTACACAAGCCTAGTGCAGGGGCCTTCACAAGCCTAGTGCAGGGGCCTACACAAGCCTAGTGCAGGGGCCTTCACAAGCCTAGTGCAGGGGCCTACACAAGCCTAGTGCAGGGGCCTACACAAGCCTAGTGCAGGGGCCTACACAAGCCTAGTGCAGGGGCCTACACAAGCCTAGTGCAGGGGCCTACACAAGCCTAGTGCAGGGAAGAACACCTGATTCCCCTCGGAGAACACAGGAAGGAGTAGGGAGATCACAAGTCTCTGGAGAGCACCTGATTTTCTCAAAATTACTGACCCGATGTTAGTACTTCATACAGTACACATACCACTCACAAGTCTCGCTCTCATTCTCATTGTGTCACCTGGGTGATCTGTAGTAGACTAATGTAGCCTAAGTTTGTTCGTCCGAAATCCTGGACCCGGCCCTCAAGTGTCGCAAACCTGCTCCTCCCATGGGGTCACAGAGCAAAAATTTCTGCTACAAGAAGGAAGAATCTGAGATGTGGGGGATTTTACTCCAACATACAGTATCATTCATAAATTCATGAAGACCATAAAAAATGTTATGGGCTCTGACACCTGTGACCTACGGATCTTATAATAATAAACTTGATAACTAATTCAAAATGAATTTAGAGAAGTGGACTGCAAAACTTCTATTTAAAGTAGAGCAATTCCCTTACACATCTTTTGGAGGAGAAGATTTCTATAATATTAATCTATATATAATATAGACATAATATTTTCAAGAATAATCAGAAATAATTAATGAATGGGTTAGTACGCTAACTACTAAATTGAAACATTGGGAGTCATAGCTGCCAAAGTTGAACGAAGAATACGTCCAGCAGCTCTATAACTCGTCTAATCCTGTCAATGTCTATTATCTATGGTGACACGTGATTCCACAGGCTGAAGTGCGTTACCTTGCACCTAGCTTCACGCTGAAATATTAGTAGGCATCCATCAGTCACAGGAGACTATGGAGTTGCGCTCTGAAATATTAATAACATGTAATTTCAACCTAAGAATATAGATTTATGCGTTTACTCATGAAATTAGAGTGGATCGTGCATAAGAATTACACTCACAGGAGTTATTAGGTTTGTATGCAGCATAATGACAAGGCATCAACATAAATATAGAATAATGACCAAAGTAATAATTAGTGGTACTCAGCCTTACCGGACGCAGTATCCGTAATGAGTTGAAGCTGTCGAATTGGTCTCAAGGTTAATGCACGTATGCTCCTAAATTTAGACGATAATAAGGATCAGCTTCAGGGCACCAAATCGTTATGGCGTCTCTTTGCAAAGTCTCTCTCGCTAGTGAACCGCGCGCCATCTAGCGCTGGATGGTGGAAACTTGGTTAATATTTCTCAATATTATATTCTATTTTCCGAATTGATGGAAACATTGCTCTTGTTATTTTACGTCACAATAACGTACTTTAGGTAACAGCAGATTGTTTCTCACTATGCAAATCATTTAACCTTCATGACGTTAGATGGAAAATTTATGTTTGTTGTGGGATTTTAGTTCATCACTTTGTTTACTGGATCAGCTGACTGCAGCTGTATAAAACAATTTCCAATAAACGGCTAAATAATTTGCTAAATATAACTAAATCAATTGCCAATCTATATTTCCTAATAAATTTTACAAGGTCATAGTTGGTTTAATTCGATTTATGGATATGTGGAATTTATTCTCATGAGCTGGGAGGCTGACACAATCGCAGCCATGAATATGCAACATCACTGGCTGTAGCCTCTAGCCTAAACTACACAGTATTGTTCTACCTCAAACTAGTTCTATGCAAAACATTGAACCAGGTGCTTACCAGTAACACTTGAAACCACTTTAACTCCCCACAGAGGAACGGCTGCCCTCGCAATACTTACATTAGTCTTTGTGATGCATCGTCCACGAGGGCATGGTAAAGATTAGTCAACCTCACCTGTTGTCATGAGCAACAACAGTTTCGTTGGCATCACCAGACTGGCTGGACACGTTGTTATAGATTCAGCTACTCGGAACAAGTTCCAAGTAGCACGGGCTATGGTGAGCCCGTAACTTACCTGGCACAGGAGCTGGGCAAGAAGCACGGGCTATGGTTAGCCTCGTGGACAGGAGATGTCTCCCGTGAGGCTGGACACAATCACCACAAGTGATATACTCCGTCTTCTCTCCAGTCACCCACTGGAGCCTTTTGTCAAATGCCAACATATTTAGAGCTCGGCTATAGTATCCTTCAGCCCTTCAAAGGGATCCACTCCAGATACAGAAGAAAGGAGCAATATTATGCATATATTTAAAAAAAATATGCATAATATTTAGTGTATAATAATATCAATCGGTGCTGCAGCTATAAATAAATAAAAATCAGAAATAATTATTCACAAAATATACTAACCTTCACCTCATAACTGTACTTACCTATCAGTGACCATGGAAAAGTGAGGTTTAGCTCTTTATGTCCGCCTACTAGCCTTGTTGTACCCGTTGTGTTTAAGCTTCACTATTCTAACAATCAATTCCTTGGTCGAACCTTTCAATAAAGTTGTGAATGGAGGTGGCTTCCATAACATCTTCTCTTATTGTATTCAAAATTCTGATTGATGATTGATGAAGCTTAAGCTACCCAAGAGGTGGCACGGGCATGAATATTCCATAAAAAAATTTAAAATTGCATTAGAATATGGGGGCAGAGAGGTGACGTGTGTGGTGTAAAACAATATATTTTATGTATTGGTTGATGAACATAACAGCAAGATGAACCAACAGAAGGCCCAATGACCAATACATAAAAACAAGATGAAACTGCAGAAAGTCTAATGATCCTTACAAATAAGTTTCTAGAAGCACTATGCCCAATGATTATTACATGTGAATTCCTAGAAGCATAATGGGATATCTGTGTATTAATCATCTTACAAAGATGCCTTTTTTAATTTTATTTTTTTAAACTGCCACTAATGCTTAGAGTGTATGGGGTTGTCATTTGTATTAGAGCAGATTCAATAATGTTTCTATTGAAAATGTTTTACAATTTAGTACTGAACAGACCTCGCTCTATCATTTTGATGAGTTTCCTGACAAACGAACAAATTGAGCATTAAATAACCACTTCAAACTGAATATTTAAGCAGCAATATTTTAAATTTCAAATCTTAGATGTTTGATCTATACAGAATGTATTACAATCTGTAAAAGGTATTTTTTAAATGACACAGTTCTCACAACGAGAGGTTTTTCTAACTAATAATTTTCCAGTTATATTTTTATAATTAAACACCTCATGTACATCATAAGTTTCAATGTTTTGACAATATTTTCAAACTCAGGGAAATATAGAAAGCATAAAAAATACATAGATAAATTTAATATGATGTATCCTAAAGGGGAGTCATTCTAGTTCAAAATTAAAATCCATTTTTGCGTTTTGCATATAATATGTGTGCAGAAGGCATACATTAATGCAGAAGTCATACAATCCATAAGATATACATTAATATGTCAGAAAAGTACAATATTTGTTCTAACAGGTGGAAGTGAACTCTGGCGATGATAGACCCTACATTACTCCTCCCCCTCCTAAGGTCACCGGAGCCGCCCACCGCAAAGAGTACTGGTAAGTTGCTTCACTGATTGTTCTGAGTTGTGGATCACTAAGAATTGTGTTGTTATTGCACGGTCTGATGTTCGGAGCGAACTGTCTATAACAGTAAATTGAATTGTTGGCATTATCTTGCGTCCATTGGTTGACTGTTTACAGGATGTGACAGTTAAAATGGCGACTGTTGGTCGTCATTCAGACCATTCCCACAAGGCAGATTATTACTGATGATATCAACCATGGAGATATCTTCTGTGTTATCTCCAGCATTATTTGTGCTCATGGTGGACGACACACTCACTGAAAGAGCCAAACTTTGGTTTAGTTTTTACCTAAAATTATTTCATATTTCTGTGTATATTGATTACTTTTGTAAAACTAGTGTTTTGTCTTTTTTTATTATATAGGTTGGTCTAGTCACCTTCATCAGTTTATTATAGTTCCATTCTTTATAGGAAGAATATTCGTACCTAATAGTTTAGCAGTTCACGTTGGCGCAGTGGTAGCACACTCGCCTCAGGCTTCATGAGCGATTTGGCCTGGGTTCATGGTCCATATCTGGCCAGGAAAGATTGACTAGGCGCTAATCCTTAACTGTACACCTCTGTTTACACAGAGATTGGGTACATGTGTGTTAAACGATTGGAAGGCAATATTCCAGGAAAAGTATTGGGTATGAGGCTTACCATGAGCTAGGGAAGAGACTTCATCCTGCTAACAGAATCAGTAGTTGACTACTCCTGTAGACTCCTGTGTAAACAAAGATATATATATATATATATATAGATATAATATAGGATCTCATATATATATATTGCTATAACTATATATATACTGAGCGACTTAGATATCTATATATCTATATACTCTATATACTCTCTAGCTATATAATTCTCCTCCCTCCGCTATCTCCCTCCTATATATATTCTAACCTGAAACCTCACACCCAAGAAGTGACTCGAACCCATACTCCCAGGAGCATGCAAGTGGTATGTACAGGGACGACCTCTTAAACCACTTGACCATCACGACCGGACAAAAGGAAGTGATAGTCCGAGGCTATATGAACCACTTCCACGCCGGGCACTCGGATTGGTAGTTATCTTGGGCATAGCATTTTATCAAATCACCTCATTTTTTGGGGCAACACGTGAGAACACAAATGCAAACAAGCCTGAATGGTCCCAGGACTAGATACAACTGAAAACTCACACCAGGCGTCCCTGTACATACCAGTTGCGTTTGCTCCTAGGAGTATGGGTTTCGAGTCACTTCTGGGGTGTGAGTTTTCAGTTGTATCTAGTCCTGGGGACCATTCAGGCTTGTTTGCATTTGCGTTCCTCACGTGTTGCCCAAAAAATAAGGTGATTTGATAAAATGCTATGCCAAATTACCATCCGAGTGCCGGCGGGGCGGGGAAGTGGTTCATATAGCTCGGCTATCACTTCCTTTCGTCCGGTCGGATGGTCAAGTTGGTTTAAGGCATCCCTGTACATACAGTTGCGTTGCTCCTGAGAGTATGGGGTTCGAGTCACATCTGGGGTGTGAGTTTTTCAGTTGTATCTAGTCCTGGGGACCATTCAGGCTTGTTGCATATATATATATATATATATATATATATATATATATATATATATTATATATAATATATATGTCGTACCTAGTAGCCAGAACGCACTTCTCAGCCTACCTATAGCAAGGCCCGATTTGCCTAATAAGCCAAGTTTTCATGAATTAATTGTTTTTCAACTACCTAACCTACCTAACCTAACCTAACCTAACTTTTTCTGCTACCTAAACCTAACTACCCTATAAAGATAGGTTAGGTTAGGTTAGGTAGGGTTGTTAGGTTCGGTCATATATCTACTTTAATTTTAACTCCAATAAATAAAATTGACTTCATACATAATGAAATGGGCTAGACTTCACTCATTTCATAGAAAAAAATTAGAGAAATATATTAATTCAGGAAAACTTGGCTTATTAGGCAAATCGTGGCCTTGCATAGTAGGCTGAGAAGTGCGTTCTGGCTACTAGGTACGACATATTATATATATATATTATATAATATATATATATATATATATATATATATATTGTGACAGGAAAGTGTGGAGTGTTGGTGTTCGGCAGTCCTCCAAGGCAGGTGTCAATGCCTGGTCACATTACAAAAAAAGATAGACTGCTTGCCTGTTGTCTGTGGTAAGTTAGAGGGAGGAACTACGTAAAACGAAAGTATGAACAATGAAACTTTACTATATTTACTTTAAACATAATAAAAATAAAGACAAATCTCGGGTAAATGACTGGTGCACTAAAATGACAAAGATAAAGGCAAAAACACAATAGATTAATTAATATAATGTGAAATGGTGCTGAGAATATTGGCTTTAGCCGAGACCTCCCTAGTATACGAAAGCCAGAGAGCTTAGTATGCCCAGAGAGAGATGTCAACTCTAGGAGCACAAAGAATATTCTGAAGTTGATAGCTGGTCAGGCTCAGAGGTCGACTCAGGTAGATGGCGCTGAGGTGCAGGGTGCAGGTGCGCGGTTGGCGAGTCACCAATCAGGAGCAGGCAGGCTGGAATGGGTAGTTTGCTGGTTGACGACGAGCCGGCATGGAGGGTGTGTGGAGTAGGGGGGTTCTTGGGAACGTTTGCCTCCTGGTCAAAACGTTTTTGTGCGACTGGTGACGTATCTTGAATTGTAGCATCTTATACTTGTAGGATTGGCGTAACTTAAGTAGGGAAGAGCAGGCTCAATCTCTCTTGAAAGAGATTATCGTCAAAATATAAATATAATTATATATATATTAAATATATAGAAATATTATATATATATATATATATATATATATATATATATATAATATATATAGATATATATATACGATATATATATATATATATATATATATATATATATATATAATATTATATATATATAGAATATATATATATATATAATGACTATATTCTATATCATATATCGTCATACTATTATACTATATATATATAATCTCATCCTCTTATATCCCTCTACATCTTATCTCTTACTCTTTCCTATTCTCTCCTCCTTCTAACATTGATCGTGTTCCCTTCGGGATCTTATTTTCAAGATAAACTAGGAAAACCAAGGATATACTGAACATCTTGTTCAGTTCTTTACTTTAAAATGCATAACGTTTCGAATACTTCTTGTATTCATCATCAGATCTAAAAGAAAATGGAAATCACATCAAATAAGAGGCAAAACAAAGAACTATACTGAATATGACTGCCTATCAAAAGAAAGGGAAAATTATTACAAAACAAAACACTTAAGCTTACTTAAAGTGATCAATACAAATAAAACTTATTAAACTGTCACATAGATAAAAGCTAATTCAAAACATTCAATTACAACAAGAATTTATAACTACTACAACAAACCATACTATTAAACTTACGTGAAGTGATCAACTAGAATGAGACTTGATAGCTACAACAAATATACTAAACACTATAACAATATTTATATCATGACTACAATCTACAAAAAATGTATATAAAAATACAAACAGAGTAAGCGACAAATATAAAATACTACTCAAAATCGTATAAAAACTCAAATATTAAATAAAACTAAATAAACGAAAAATGTATATGTATCCTAAATAAAAAGGATTATAATAATGTACAATGTCAAGCCCGAAATAAGTAAGAAAAGGCAAAAACATGGTAGACTAAAGCAAAATTATAATAAAATTAAACTACCAGAATGAATTATAAAGCAAATTACAGGGCCTACTGTGCACTACACACTGCACAATTGAACAGCCGAAAGGTGGCTATTTAATAAAGGCCGCAGCTCCTTTATATATATAAGGATTCCATTATTCTCAAATCTGACTGGCCATTTATACAAGTGTCCAAAATTTTAAAATCAGATTCCAGCAGAGAATGATTAACTCATAACAATGGTTTTCTAATTTCCAA
>WNGS01069850.1:0-15241 GCA_020271785.1 Procambarus virginalis | reverse complement strand
TTCAACAATAAGAGGATTGACTGGGAAAAAATAAATGTAGACCTTTCAACCATTCAATGGGAGACGGTCTTAAGCGACAAAACTCCCACACAGGAAATAGCTCAACTGACAGCTGAAGCTTACAAGGTATGCTTGAAGCACGTGCCGGTGAGGAGGGGCAGAAAGAGGAACACTCTAGAAAGAGAACGCAGACGACTGTACAGGAGAAGGAAAAAAATAACGGAAATGCTTCGGCAGACACAACTATCACAAGCAAGGAAATAAGCCTAAGCAGGGAGATCGAAGAAATCGAACAAACGTTGAAGCGATCATATGAGTCTGAGGAAATGGAATTGGAACAGAGAGCTATACAAGAGATAAGGAAAAATCCGAAATATTTTTTCACATACGCTAAATCAAAATCCAAAACCTCGACCAGTATTGGACCGTTAATTACAAATGAAGGTACGTACACAGAGGACAACAAAGAGATTAGTGAAATTCTAAGAAGCCAGTATGAGGCTATGTTTAGCACACCAATTAACAACATGAAAGTTGATGACCCAGACAGCTTCTTTATGAATGACACTCAAGCTGCAGATAATATAACGGATATTACCACAAACTCGGAAGACTTTGAAAGAGAAATTGACAATATGCCCATGCACTCAGCCCCTGGGCCTGACTCATGGAATTCAATATTCATAAAGAAATGTAAAGTACCAGTAGCGAGAGCACTCAGCGTAATATGGAGAAAGAGCCTGGATACAGGGGAGATACCAGCAGCACTTAAATCTGCAGATATAGCTCCGTTGCACAAGGGGGGGAGTAAAGCCTTGGCAAAAAATTATAGGCCATTTGCACTAACATCACACATAATAAAAGTGTTTGAAAGAGTGATTAGGAATCAAATTTCTAGTTTTATGGAAAACAATGAATTGCACAATCCAGGACAACATGGATTTAGAGCGGGAAGATCCTGTCTGTCACAGTTACTCAACCACTATGACAAAATCACAGAAGCCCTAGAAGAAAAGCAAAATGCAGATGTTGTATACACAGACTTTGCAAAGGCTTTCGACAAATGTGACCATGGGGTGATAGCTCACAAAATGAGGTCAATGGGAATAACTGGAAAAGTAGGACGCTGGATACTCAATTTCCTGTCGAACAGAACACAAAGAGTAACAGTCAATCAGATTAAATCGAGTCCAAGCGATGTTAAAAGCTCTGTACCTCAAGGTACAGTCCTTGCACCGCTACTGTTCCTTATTCTCATATCTGATATAGACAAAAATACACGTCACAGCTTCGTGTCATCCTTCGCAGATGACACAAAATCAGCATGAAAATTACCTCTGCTGAAGACATTGAAAAACTACAAACAGATGTCAACAAAGTTTTCGATTGGGCAGCAGAAAATAATATGATGTTTAACAGTGATAAATTTCAGGTACTCAGGTACGGCAAAAATGAGGATCTGAAACATAATACAGGGTACAAAACACAATCAAACCTTCCCATAGTAGAAAAACAGCATGTCAAGGATTTGGGAATAATGATGTCCGACGATCTAACGTTTAGGGAGCATAACCAAGCAAATATTGCGTCAGCCAGAAAAATGATCGGATGGATTACGAGAACTTTCAAATCCAGGGATCCCATCACAATGGTTGTACTCTTCAAGTCACTTGTGTTGTCCCGTCTCGAATACTGCTCAGTACTCACTTCCCCCTTCAGAGCAGGAGAGATTGCTGAAATAGAGGGAATACAGAGAACATATACGGCACGCATAGACGAGATAAAACACCTAAATTATTGGGATCGTCTCAAAGCTCTCCAAATGTACTCTCTAGAAAGGAGACGAGAGAGATACCAAATAATATACACGTGGAAAATACTGGAGGGCCAGGTCCCAAATCTACACAGTAAAATAACAACGTACTGGAGTGAACGATATGGAAGAAAATGCAAGATTGAACCAGTGAAGAGCAGAGGTGCCATAGGCACAATCAGAGAACACTGTATAAACATCAGAGGTCCGCGGTTGTTCAACGTCCTCCCAGCGACTATAAGAAATATTGCCGGAACAACCGTGGACATCTTCAAGAGAAAACTGGACTGTTTCCTAAGAGAAGTCCCGGATCAGCCGGGCTGTGGTGGGTATGTGGCTCTGCGGGCCGCTCCAAGCAACAGCCTGGTGGATCAAACTCTCACAAGTCGAGCCTGGCCTCGGGCCGGGCTTGGGGAGTAGAAGAACTCCCAGAACCCCATCAACCAGGTATCAACCAGGTATCAACCAGGGAGGGGCTGGTGAGGGGTGTGTGGTGCAGATTAAAGTGGGAGGGGTTATAGGAGGGTGTGGACCATATAGTTGGGAGGCTGTGTGTGTGTACTGTTGTTGCTCTGGTGGGAGGGGGTGGGGGAGTTGTCACGGTGTAGGGCGGAGTGTTTTGTTCACAGTTCGGTGCCAAAAACTGGTCCCCACATGAGCCGAATATTTTCTTTAGGTTCATTTCCGTTTGTTAACTTATATCCAAGACTAACTATTAAAATGCAATAACACTGTACACCGTTTGACTGACTGACTTTGTGAGAGGCCTTACCTTACCGCCAATTCAAAACATCCCACAGCACAAACAGGTGTTAAGTACTGTTGACAGTGGTGTGTAGGCCTGCTGTCTCCATCCACGCCGCTGCCAGGCGTAGGTCCCTCCAACTTGTCGCTATATATCACCAGTACTCTGCTTCTTGTTCCTCCTAGCACCGATATAGTTCAATGCCACACGTTTATAATCACTTCTTCACTATCCTATCCACTATTTGTTATGATCTTCACTATCACATCTAGTTGTGTACACTCTGACCAAGCAGTGGCCCACGTGCTTGTCCTGGCACTGTTGTCGTACCCCTGATCTTGTCTAATATGCACTATCGGACACTATCCATAACTTTGCTAGTTTCAAATTGGTGTGTTGCACTTTGTATTATCACTGAACACCGAATTTCCCGCGTATCCCTCTGATGTCCCGAAATATGAAGCCTTATTGGCGAACGCGGCGCAACGTGTACGGCCTCCATCGACCCTTGTGTGTGTGTGTGTGTGTGTGTGTGTGTGTGTGTGTGTGTGTGTGTGTGTGTGTGTGTGTGTGTGTGTGTGTGTGTGTGTGTGTGTGTGTGTGTGTGTGTGTGTGTGTGTGTGTGTGTGTGTGTGTGTGTGTGTGTGTGTGTGTGGTCCGTGTTTCGTCTGTGTGTGTGTGGCTGCATGTGTGTGTGTGTGTTTATGGGCATATGTGTGTGTAGTGTGTGTGTGTGTGTGCATATATATTCACCTAGTTGTGCTTGCGAGGGTTGAGCTTTGATCTTTTGGCCCGCCTCTCAACTGTCAATTAACTGTTACTAACTAGTTACTAAATATTTTTTTCACACACACACACCCAGAAAGCAGCTCTGTAACAGCTGTCTAACTCCCAGGTACCTATTTACTGCTTGGTAACAGGGGCATTAAGGGGTGAACAAAACCCTGCCTATTTGTTTCTGCTTGGTCCGAGAATCGAACGTGGACCACAGAATTACGATTCCTGCACGCTGTCCACTCAGTTACCAGACCCCCCCATAAGAGATTTGCATGGATACATGCATGCACATGTACTCATCTAGTTGTACTCACCAAGTTGCTCATGCAGGGGTTGAGGTTTGTCTCTTTGGTCCCACCTCTCAACCGTCAATCAACTGGTGTACAGATTCCTGAGCCTACTGGGCTCTATCATACCTATATTTGAAACTGTGTATGGAGTCAGCTTCCACCACATCACTTCCTAGTGCATTCCATTTATTAACTACTCTGACACTAAAAAAAATTCTAACGTCTCTGTGGCTCATCTGGGTACTAAGTTTCCACCTGTGTCCCCTTGCTCGTGTTCCACCCGTGCTAAAGTGTTTGTCTTTGTCCACCCCTGTCAATTCCCTTCAGAATTTTGTAGGTGGTTATCATGTCTCCCCTTACTCTTCTGTTTTCCAGGGACGTGAGGTTCAACTCCTTTAGCTTTTCCTCATAGCTCATTCCTGTCAGTTCCGGGACGAGCCTAGTGGCATACCGCCGAATCTTCTCTAACTTTGTCTTTTGTTTAACTACATATGGACTCCAGGCTGGAGCTGCATATTCCAGGATTGGTCAGACATAAGTGGTATACAGGGTCCTGAACGATTTCTTACACAAGTTTCTAAAGGCAGTTCTTATGTTGGCCAACCTAGCATATGCCGCTGATGATATTCTTTTGATGTGGGCCTCTAGGGACAGGTTCGGTGTGATATCAACCTTTGTTATTTCTGTAGTTTCTTCATGTTCTTTTACTCAGTTGCTTCGCTTCCTTACATTCCTGGTTGAACCATGGATTTTTCTGTTGTTTTTCATTTTTCTCCTTTTGGACCGGGATAAACCTGTCTGCAGCTTCCTGGCACTTCTGGGTGACATAGTCCATCATATCCTGTACAGTTTTGTCTGTAAGTTCTGTTTCCCATGGTATTCTCCTTAGGAAGTTCCTCATCTCATCATATTTTCCTCTTCGGTAATTTAGTCTTTTCCCTGCCGATCCCAACCTTGGATAGGTTATCCCTACCTCCACCAAGTACTCAAATATCAATACACTGTGGTCACTCATTCCTATGGGGCCTTATTTCTGACTCATTCAGGGTGAATATCAAGTCGAGTCTAGCTAGTTCATCATTGCCTTATATTCTTGTGGGCTCTCTGACATGCTGGCTCAGAAAGTCCTTGTTGCCACTTCCAAGAGTTTAGCTCTCCATGTACCTGCACCACCATGTGGGTCCCCATTCTCCCAGTCTATCTCTCCATGGTTGAAATCGCCCATGATTAAGAGTCTTGAGCAATTCCTGCAGGCAACTGAAGCTGCTCTCTCTATTATATTAATGGTTGCCTTGTTGTTCCTATCAAATTCCTGTCTGGGTCTTCTGTCATTTAGGGGAGGGTTGTAAATGACTGCCACTATTATCTTAGGTCCACCCATTGTAGACCTAAGATTACATAACAGGAATTGTTGTAGTTAAAGTTATGTAATCTCTGAACCCGTCAGCACCTGGAATTTCCATCTCATCAAAACTCTAGTCCTTCCTTATCAGCAGGGCCACTCCTCCACCTCCTCTCCCTTCCCTCTCTTTCCTTACTATATAGTAGTCCTTTGGAAACACAGCATCTGTTAGGACTCCTGACAACTTTGTTTCCGTGAGTCCTATTACATCTGGGTTTTGTTCTTGCGCCTTTTCTGCCAGTTCACTTGCTTTATTGGTAATCCCATCCACGTTTGAGTACATTACGTTGAAGCTCACTTTCCTATATCCATTTTCACCCTCATTCCCCACAAGTTTAGGAAGTTTTTCCATGGTCATTGGTACTTGGGTAGGCTCATCCTCCTGTGAGGTAGTTGCAAGGGGTTCAAGAAGAGGTGGAGTGGGAGATGGAGGGCTTAGGTCTTTGTCAGGCCTGCTTGGGGCAGGAAGAAGTCCTGGGGGTGAGGAGGCATGGAGTGCTTAAGGTTGGGGGGCAGGGATTGCTTGAGGAGAGGGCACACCCTTCTGTGATGTAGTTAACAGGGGTTTGGTGGGAAGTGGAGTGGGGGGATGGAAGGATGAAGTCTTGCCTGGGTCTACCTGGGGCAGGAAGAAGACCGGAGGATGAGAAAGCATGGGATACTCGGGGTAAGGAGGAAGGGAGGATTGGGGTGATATGGTGGACATTGTGCAGGGGCAGGAAAGGATTTGTGCTGGGGTGGGGTGGGAGCGGCCCTATGGGGTGGGTGGGCTGGGATGTTGCAGTCCCCTCTGGGGTTCCTGAATAGCTGGATTGGAGATCCCCCACTCCCATCTGGGATTTCTGGGTTGGAGGCTGATGTTTCCTGGCTCTCTTCCCTCTCCATGAGCCTTTTCCTTACATATGCTGCCCTTATTATCCCGTCCGTGGTCATATCCCTCTGAAGGTATACCTCTCTGTAATTCCTTGCATTTTTCAGTTTTCTCTTTGTAACTAGTATGTTCTCTTTGGTGCCCTCATTCCTGAATACTACCTTGATTAATCTCTCTTTGTCTTTCTTGTACTGGCCAATCTGGAAAAAACTGTTCTATGTCTCGTTCAGCCCCTTCCATTCCTATCTCCTTTAGTATCCCTGCCACTGCAGCTTTATCCTTTGTCCTCCATTCTTTCCTTGTGGAACCCTCTTGTTTCTTAATACCTATCACTACTACAGTTATTTTCCTTTCATTAGCTGGTTTGTGCATCTAGCTGCCTCCTGTGAAGTTACTGCTTTCATTACAACTTCCTTGACTGTGGCCATGGCATCTGGGCTCTTCAGTATTTCAGCAAAGGTGGCACCCATTGTAGGGGTTCTGGCCATCGCTACATCTCCTGGTACCTGGGCCAGAGTCTGAGGAGGGCCTGTTTTAATTTTTTTTATCCCCTCTTGCGCTGCACTTAGTTCTATCAGCAGCTTACTTAAAGTTTCCCTCAGGTCCTTCAATTCCACACTGATTTCCAGCCATGCCTTAGCAATCATCTCCATGTATGACTCGTTCTGTTCCTCTCCTCCAACTTTGTTCTGTTGTCTTATCATCCTGCTTGACCTGTGTGTGTGTGTGTGTGTGTGTGTTTATGTGTGTGTGTGTGTGTACTCTCCTCACCTATTGGTACTCACCTATTTGTGCTTGCGGGGGTTGAGCTTTGGCTCTTTGGTCCCGCCTCTCACTGTCAATCAACTGGTGTACAGATTCCTGAGCCTACTGGGCTCTATCATATCTACATTTAAAACTGTGTATGGAGTCAGCCTCCACCACATCACTGCCTAATGCATTCCATCCGTTAACTACTCTGACACTGAAAAAGTTCCTTCTCACGTCTCTGTGGCTCATATGGGTACTCAGTTTCCACCTGTGTCCCCTGTTCGCATCCCACCAGTGTTGAATAGTTTATCCTTGTTTACCGGTCGATTCCTCTGAGAATTTTGTAGGTTGTGATCATGTCTCCCCTTACTCTTCTGTCTTCCAGTGTCGTAAGCTGCATTTCCCGCAGCCTTTCCTCGTAACTCATGCCTCTTAGTTCTGGGACTAGTCTAGTGGCATACCTTTGGACTTTTTCCAGCTTCGTCTTGTGCTTGACAAGGTACGGGGCTCCATGCTTGGGCCGCATACTCCAGGATTGGTCTTACATATGTGGTGTACAAGATTCTGAATGATTCCTTACACAGGTTCCAGAACGCTGTTCTGATGTTAGCCAGCCTCGCATACGCTGCAGACGTTATTCTTTTTATGTGGGCTTCAGGAGACAGGTTTGGTGTGATATCAACATATTTGGTGTGTAATTACCTAAGTGTAATTACCTAAGTGTAGTTACAGGATGAGAGCTACGCTCGTGGTGTCCCGTCTTCCCAGCACTCTTTGTCATATGACGCTTTGAAACTACTGACGGTCTTGGCCTGCACCACCTTCTCCCCTATCTTGTTCCAACCGTCTACCACTCTGTTTGCGAAAGTGAATTTCTTATATGTCTTCGGCATCTGTGTTTAGCTAGTTTATATCTATGACCTCTTGTTCTTAAAGTTCCAGGTCTCAGGAAATCTTCCCTATCGATTTTATCAATGCCTGTTACTATTTTGTTTGTAGTGATCATATCACCTCTTTTTCTTCTGTCTTCTAGTTTTGGCATATTTAATGCCTCTAACCTCTCCTCGTAGCTCTTGCCTTCAGTTCTGGGAGCCACTTAGTAGCATGTCTTGCACCTTTTCCAGTTTGTTGATGTGCTTCTTAAGATATGGGCACCACACAACCGCTGCATATTCTAGCTTTGGCCTGACAAAAGTCGTGAACAATTTCTTTAGTATATCGCCATCCATGTATTTAAAAGCAATTCTGAAGTTAGAAAGCGTGGCATAGGCTCCTCGCACAATTTCTTTATGTGGTTCCTCAGGTGATAGNAATATATATATATATATATATATATATATATATATATATATATATATATGGGGTGAAACATATGAACATATGAATAGAGGTAACCGCAGAAGCCTATTGGCATACGAGGCAGCTGGATCTACATACAAAGATTAATCCGTGTAATGGCTGTTATGTTGAACATTGTCTTCTGTGTTGGCATCGTTATGTTCTGGTCTTGTCCTTACTCTCATTGTGGGAGAGTAAATAGTTCTGTGATTTGGGGTTCATGGTAGGTTGTTCTGTTCTTATGTGAATTGTTCAAGAATTGTAATCTTCTTGCATCTTGGGTTCTGTCTATTATGCATGTATTCTTGTTCAACATTTCTCTTGTTAGGGTGATGTCATGGGTTGTCTCATTGATTCCTAGGGGCACCGGATTGAAGATGGCATGTCAAACGCCTCGTCAGTTGGTCGACGTCATACCTATGTACTTAGATTGAAGGTTACATCCTTCGTGGGGGCAAGTGTAAGATGTATCAACGCTTGACTGCTGTAGGAGGGTTCTCTGTCGGCTTCGGGCTGTTTTGATAAGGAGTTCGGAAGTCTTCTTGGTTTTATAGAATATTGTTAGGTTTATGTTTTGGTTAGGAGTAGTGCTTTTTACTCCTTTACGGATTATTTCTTTCATTATTCTTTCCTCTTTTGTATGTTCACTGTGCATGGTTGATTTGTAATATAATTTTATTGGAGGTATTGGGTTTCTGTTCTAGGTCTGGATTATACCACGGTCCACCAGTGTCTTCTTATAGCAGCGTTATTTCCGCGTTGCTATATCCATTGTTCACCAACACCGAGAGAGTAGAGAGTTTGAAAGAGTAACTCAGGTTACTCTTTCAAAATAAAAAATATAAATTGAATAATGTAATGGGAAACATTGAAATGGAATTCGTGGCATATTTAGTATAGCGTGCATGTTGCTATTATGTGCAACAGATGGCGCTGTTTTTCAAAAATGCATGTTTTTGCCTGTCACAAGGGTAGCATCTATACAGTAGGTATAAAATGACGCAAATATTTGAATGCAACGTTGTGTCAAAATTTCAAAGCAATCGGCGAAGATCTTTCGGAGATTACAGCGTGTGTTGCTCTTACGTAAAACATATGGCACTGTTTTTCAAAAAAGCATGTTTTTTCCTGTCAATAGTGAGGCATGTATATAGTAGATATGTAAAAAGACGCGCCTATTCGAATGCAATGTGTGTGAAAATTTCAAAGCAATCGGTAAAGAGGTTTCAAAGATTTCCCTCACGTGAAAAACACAGTTTTTCAGAAAAATCTTATTTTTTTTCACAGTATTTCACAGTATTTATAAATGTCACAGACGTGACATTATATAGTGTGTATATAAAAACCTGCTCGGATGCGAATGAAACGTTGTGTGAAAATTTCAAAGCAATCGGTGAAGAACTTTCGGAGATTAGTGGTTATGCATAAATGAACATTTCCATTTTTTCCCTTTACATTTCCATTTCCAGCGATTCCAAGTTTATTTTTGTTAGGTTGTTTGGCTGACAATCTCAGGGACAAAGGTTTATAAGCTACTGTGTTGCATGGCTTATTATAGTCTCGATTATTTCCTACAACCCTCAGAGAGGGGGGTTAGAGTAGCGAAGGTCTCACTTTCCTTAAACTCATTAACAAAATATATTGTACCCAGTGAGAAAATATATATATATATTTAATGCAAAAACAACGTTAGATGCATTGTTTTAAGTCAATAAATATGTTGCAAAATCTAGATTTGGTTACATACACGCACAAATTGTACATTAGAGGAGCCTTTCTCCCATATTGTGATGACGGATTTGTCATCCAACACGTCCCGGAGAGACTGGTAGGGCTGAGGGATGTATCTCACAGCCAGGAGAGCCATGAGGTTGCCGGCGTAGCTCTGCGTCAGCACCACCGTCATCAGCCCCCACACTGTCAACACCACCCGCTCCCACCACCTCTCCGACCCTGATGTCAACAAGTCTGTAAGTAGAATATGCACTTGACAGTATAGT
The DNA here is from genome assembly GCA_020271785.1 of Procambarus virginalis. Taxonomy (NCBI): domain Eukaryota; kingdom Metazoa; phylum Arthropoda; class Malacostraca; order Decapoda; family Cambaridae; genus Procambarus; species Procambarus virginalis. The sequence continues at coordinate 5,255 of WNGS01069850.1, read as the reverse complement.
TAATTCGTATACATTGGATATGCAATGTTTTGTTTTTCAAGCTGTATCAATGAACTAGAAATCTTAACTGCAGAGGGTTGATTTGAAATGGCAAATTACATACCATGACCCAAAGTAGTAACCGCATTTTCACTTATCGGTTTAGAGGACAAATTCATCACAATGTTTGGATCAGATTTCCTTGTCCAATCACTATTTTTTATTAGACTTTCTAACTTGCGTTTTAGAAAACATTCGCACTCAACAAAACTTAAACTGGTTGGTTGTTTATTGGAACTTGTTTTGGTCTGATGAGAGACACACTCTAGATCACTTCACAGGACTTTATTGAGTTAGTAAATTAAGATAGTTCTAAAGCACCGAGGTCCTACTCTGTCTTAGGTCCGTGAGATACTGACGACAGCCACTCGAGAACGGCCTTGCCGGCTCTATGGAATATGACATCATAGGCCTAACTGCCTCAGTATTGGCTATACACCAACCGTCCACAATTTGAAGTCTGACACCGCTCTGACATGCAACCAAGACGACGTCCCTAGTCGACAAATCTCTGGATAGCTAGCTAATATAGTACATAGATTCTAAAGGACCTCAGTGGCATAAAATAATAGCTTACATGTAAAATATCAAATTACACATTAAATGACAGATCAGGTGTGATCTGTCAACACATGCATCACCTTTGGTGATGCATGTGTTGTTGATACTGTCGATAGTCGACCTAACTAAAGCTAAATAGTCATCATCAAAAGGCTCGGAAAAACGAGCTTTGGCCTACTTCTACTTTACTAAACCATGATTCGAATAAGTGAGAATCTCCAGCATAAAAGTGAACTAATCATCTCCTGTGTTGAACGCTGAACACCATTACGAGCAACTATTCTAAATGATACAGAAGGAGTTACAATAGTGGTAGGCATTGTCATTTCAGTAGAATTTACTTTTTACTTTGGAACGTAGATTATAGTTAGGCACACTAGGCATAAATATAGAATGTACAAAAAATAACACAACACTCAAAATATCAGACTAGGCTCAAGCAAGTGAATGGCAAAAATAAAAATTTCGAATGTAGTTATGCAAAATACAATAAATGAAAATTAAACAAAATTGGAAAATAAATTAGCTGTCTGGTCTGAATATAACTTGAAATTGACTTTATGTAATTAATGAACCAGTTTAAAGATAGCAAATTTGATTATATAACTGGAAGGTGTAATTGCAAATTCAGAAATGATACTAAAAACACACAAATCAGAAATAGTGAATTGACTCTGTAGGAAATCATTCAAAGAAAATTGATCAATCAGATTAAGTAAGCTACTTACAATATGTCGAGAATTTAAAACAAAATTGAATTTTTGTAGAAGTTTGAATCAAATGGACTAGTGAAATAATACAAGTTATTTGCAATGTTATAATAACTATTGTAATAAACAGGTGAAAATACTTGAACACAAGTTATGAAAGGAGCACTTAAATTATTAACATGCTATGGTAACATACAATTTTAATAATGAAGAACAAACTTCAAAATAAGGTCTGGGGAAAATATCAAAAGTACTCTATTGTGCAAATCCTTCACTGCTAGAAAACATTTCTTACTGTATTGAATCAGAATGTATTTGTAAATCACTTAGAATATTACTAATGCACAATGGAAATGTTGAATAGCTCCACAGAGAAGCTGAAATATGTGGAGTGGGCAACCAATTCTAATATTTAAATAGTCACTGGAAGGTTAATGTATGAGATATGGTGGAAATTACTCTGCAATCCACTATTAAATAATGGAACAGTTAGCCTCATCTATCAATTACTTGACTCAGGACTGCAGGGTATGCAATTCAATAGTAGCCAATAAGGAAAAACGGCGCCAAGGCGTGTAGAGAGCAACCTGGTGGTTTGTTTGCTTTTAGGGCGACAGTAGCCCCCACTCTCGCTCACCTTGCGAGAGCAAGACGAAGCTTGGGCTGACGACAAGGGAGTGGAGATGAAGTTGACAACGATCGACGATGTTGCAACGACGATGACGTTGCTACGATGATGGCAAAGAAAGCACATGTGACACTCAATAGCTTGATAAAAAGTTCACTGGGGCTAGTGATGTCACTAGTCAAGCCGCAGGTTAACACTGATTTTTTCTTCCCAAAAGTGCACAACAAATCCGATTAACAGGACATGCAATGGGGTTGGTGGCGACCATTGATGACGATTACGGTAGCTGGTGCAGCAACTAGCATGAACAAGGCTGGTGGTGGTGGCGGGCACCGGATTCAAAATGTGTGCAGGAAATTCAAAATGGCGTGTGGGAAGGTGTTCTCTCTCTCCTCACTGTTGAAACGATGTTCCTTCTGCAAAATATCGTTCCTTACTTGGTTCCAACTTTAACTTAAAGCAGATGAGCATGGAAGGACCTCAGATTCTCGGCTGATATGATGGATACTGACGAAGCTTAGTGAGTATCGGTGGCCATTCTAACAATGACAGTGGCTGGCATAGGCATGTGAGTTTCTGGCTGAGAGAAATAATTCTCATCTCCCACTGCTGCTACCAGTATTCGTGCTTTGTTGATTGTTGACTGGAACTTGGTTGGGTCTGAAGAGAGACATACACACACACAAGATCACTTCACAGATATTTATTGAGTAAGGTAATTAAGATTGTTCTGATGTACCGAGGTCCTACCCTGACTGAGATTTGTGAGATACTGGCCGCAGCCTCTTGAGAGCGGGCTTGCTGGACCTTTGGGAAATGACGTCATAGACCTACCCAGCAAATACAAAACGTTTGTTAACGTTTTTAATTGGTCGCAGAAAGGTGACACTGTAACTATTTTATAACGTCGCCTTCATAATGTATAAAATACCTCAATTTATGTCACTCAAATTGTAGACCTTTATGGGTAAAAGTACAATTGACGTTTTAAAAAGTTTCTAATTTAAATTAGGTACAAATACTTAATGTGTGTTTGTGTTTTGGTCTGTTGGTGTTCTGGTCTGTGTGTGTTTGGACTGTGTGTGTTTGATCTGTGTGTGTGTTTGGACTATGTGTGTGTGTTTGGTCTGTGTGTGTGTGTGTGTGTGTGTGTGTGTACTCACCTATTTGTGCTTGCGGGGATTGAGCTTTGGCTCTTTGGTCCCACCTCTCAACTGTCAATCAACTGGTGTACAGATTCCTGAGCCTACTGGGCTCTATCATATCTACATTTGAAACTGCGTATGGAGTCAGCCTCCACCACATCACTTCCTAATGCATTCCATCTGTTAACTACTCTGACACTGAAAAAGTTCCTTCTAACATCTCTGTGGCTCATGTGGGTATTCAGTTTCCACCTGCGTCCCCTTGTTCGCATCTCACCAGTGTTGAATAGTTTATCCTTGTTTACCCGGTCGATTCCCCTGAGGATTTTATAGGTTGTGATCATGTCTCCCCTTACTCTTCTGTCTTCAGGGTTGTAAGGTGCATTTCCCGCAGCCTTTCCTCGTAACTTATGCCTCTTAGTTCTGGGACTAGTCTAGTGGCATACCTCTGGACTTTTTCCAGCTTCGTCTTGTGCTTGACAAGGTACGGGCTCCATGCTGGGGCCGCGTACTCCAGGATTGGTCTTACATATGTGGTGTACAAGATTCTGAATGATTCCTTACACAGGTTCCTGAACGCTGTTCTGATGTTAGCCAGCCTCGCATATGCCGCAGACGTTATTCTTTTTATGTGGGCTTCAGGAGACAGGTTTGGTGTGATATCAACTCCTAGATCTTTCTCTCTGTTCGTTTCATTAAGTACTTCACCTCCTATTCTGTATCCTGTGTCTGGCCTCCCGTTTCCACTGCCTAGTTTCATTACTTTGCATTTACTCGGGTTGAACTTCAACAGCATTTGTTGGACAATTCACTCAGTCTGTCTAGGTCATCTTGTAGCCTTCTACTATCATCCTCTGTTTCAATCCTCCTCATAATTTTTGCATCATCGGCAAACATTGAGAGAAACTATTCTATACCCTCTGGCAGATCATTTACATATATCAGAAACAGTATAGGTCCAAGGACTGACCCCTGCGGGACTCCACTTGTAACGTCTCGCCAATCTGAGACCTCACCCCTCACACAGACTCGTTGTCTCCTGTTGCTTAGGTACTCCTTTATCCAATGGAGTACCTAAGTACGTTCCCTTTAACACCGGCCTGCATCTCCAGCTTTTTCACTAGCCTCTTGTGTGGTACTGTATCAAAGGCTTTCTGACAATCCAAGAATATGCAGTCTGCCCACCCTTCTCTTTCTTGCCTGATTTTTGTTGCCTGGTCGTAGAATTCAAGTAACCCTGTGAGGCAGGAACCTGCCATCCCTGAACATGTTGATGCTGTGTTACAAAGTTCTTCGCTCCAGATGTTCCACTAGCTTTCTTCGCACAATCTTCTCCATCAGCTTGCATGGTATGCAGGTTAGGGACACTGGCCTGTAGTTCAGTGCCTCCTGTCTATCCCCTTTCTTGTATATCGGGACTACGTTAGCTGCTTTCCAAATTTCTGGCAGTTCCCTGTTGCCAGTGATTTGTTATACACTATGGAGAGTGGAGGCACAGTTCTTCTGCTCCTTCCTTTAGTATCCAAGGGGAGATTCCATCTGGGCTATAGCCTTTGTCACATCCAACTCTAGTAAACACTTCCTTACTTCCCCGCTGGTAATCTCAAACTCTTCCAGTGGATCCTGGTTAGCTATTCCCTCTCTATCTCTGGAATTTCTCCTTGCTCTAAGGTGAAGACCTCCTGGAATTTCTTATTCAGTTCCTCACACCTTCCTTGTCGTTTGTAGTGAATCTTCTCCCTATTCTTAATTTCATAACCTGTTCCTTTACTGTTGTTTTTCTTCTGATGTGGCTATGCAGCAATTTAGGTGAGTCTTTGCCTTGCTTGCGATGTCATTTTCGTATTGTCTTTCTGCCTCTCTTCTCATCCTGACATATTCATTCCTGGCATTCTGGTATCTTTCTCTGCTCTCAGTGTCCTGTTATTCCTATAGTTTCTCCATGCCCTTTTACTTTGCTGCTTAGCTAGCCTACATCTCTGATTAAACCATGGGTTTCCATCATCATTTCACTGTTTCCTTTTGGACTGGGACAAACTTGTTTGCTGTGTCCTTGCACTTCTGCGTGATGTAGTCCATCATGTCTTGGCCGTCTTTCCCCTGAGCTCTGTTTCCCATGCTATGTCTGTTAGGATTTTTCTTATCTCCTCATAGTTTCCTTTTCGGTATGCT
>WNGS01069846.1:0-21974 GCA_020271785.1 Procambarus virginalis | reverse complement strand
AAATCTTCCTGATGTTGGCAGCGTGGAGGGCATCTTGCTGAAGGCCTTGGCTGCGCAAGATGGCCCAGGTGAACATACAGGCTAGTCGGAGGCCGACCAGGGATTGATGAGTCGTCACGCACGTGTACGGTAACGGACCACCATAGGCAGCCAAGTTCAGAGTACAAATTTTTCTTCGACTTTATTTTTACATATCTGTGATCTGGGAAGGGTATTTAACATTTTAAAAAACAAAGAATTTTTCACACAAGTGACTTTGATACTTCCCTGCTACAAGTGGGGGGGGTGGAGACGGGTGGTTGTCATAATTTGGGAAGCGAAGTGCAGGTAGCTATTGAGAGGGCGCGTTAAGGCTCTTCCTACGAGCCAATCCATCATACTGTCACTACAGCGACTTCGTGGAGTAAATTTTCATTGTCTTGGGTGCCAATTTCACGTTGCCTTATTTCCATTGCGCAGCCCAGCTCTGCCACTGCTTCATTATCAATCGTCATTAACACACATCGAACATGCACGAGGTGGTGGACAAATCAGTGAAGCACAGTCACAGTGAGCATAGGGAAACTTAGTGGCACTCAATGGCACCTGAGTGTCAGGTGGATCCATCGCTTGCCGTTTCCTTAACATTGATAGTGTCTTCTGGAAAACAATTGCCAGGACATTTATACCCTTGTCTGATATGCCTATGCCTGGCCATAGAACCAAAACTTGTTCTTAACAGGCAAGCGTGTTATTTACTCCTTTAAGTGAGTCCATCAGTAATCTCGACGTGATTGCATTGTTGCTTGTAGCACCCCGATGGGCATACTAACATACAGCCCTCCACCCCATACGTCACGAGAAGTTGTGACACTAGAGACAAGCCAAACTGAATGTATGTATTTGGGGATCTCTATTGCCACCATTTCTCGAGAAACGTAGTGAACAGTTCTAGCTTCACTGTAGCTGAGTTAGCCCTAGTCATAGTAAATAAGGAGTAACTGAGGTGTTAGCCAGCTGTCACGGGCTGCTTCCTGGGGGTGGAGCCTGGTCGAGGACCGGGCCGCGGGGACACTAAAAAAAAAAACGAAATCACCTCAAGATAACCTCAAGAAGCACTGCTTGATACCTGCTTGATGGGGTTCTGGGAGTTCTACTCTCCAAGCCTGACCCAAGGCCAGGCTTGACTTGTGAGAGCTTGGACCACCAGGTTGTTGCTTGGAGCAACCCACAGGCCCACATACCCACCACAGCCGGTTGGTCTGGCACTTTTTTTGGGAAAACAATCTAGTTTTCTCTTGAGATGTCCACGGTTGTTCCGGCAAGATTTCTTATAGTCGCTGGTAGGACGTTGAACAACCGCGGACCTCTGATGTTTATACAGTGTTCTCTGATTGTGCCTATGGCACCTCTGCTCTTCACTGGTTCTATTCTGCATTTTCTTCCATATCATTCACTCCAGTACGTTGTAATTTTACTCTGTGGATTTGGGACCCGGTCCTCCAGCTAGAAAATGCAAACCTGAACCAGTGCCTGGAAACAATAAGCTCAGTAGCACTAGAAATATGTTCAAACCGCATACCCCTAAGAAAAAAAGAGGAAGAGATGCAGATTGGAACGGGAACATCGTTCCCTATATAGGCGAAGAAAACGAATCGCGGAACAACTTGAGAGTCGCACCCTGTCTCAAGAACGGCGAAGAAGGTTAGGTAGAGAAATATAAACAATTGAACTCAAGCTACAAGAATCATACAAAACCCAGGAGAGGCAAAGAGAGCAAAAGGCCATCAGTGAAATAGAGAGAAATCCAAAATATTTTTTCTCCTATGCAAAATCAAGATCAAAAACCACATCTAGTATCGGGCCCCTGCGAAAGGGAGATGGAACTTTCACCGATGACACAAAGAAATGAGCGAGTTACTGAGGAAGCAGTATGATATATCAGACGTCACTCTATCCCACTGGATTTTGAAGAAGCCATAAACAGTATGGCTATGCACTCTGCACCAGGCCCAGATTCTTGGAACTCCATATTCATCAAGAACTGTAAAAAAAACACTATCGCAGGCCCTCCACATTCTGTGGAGACAAAGCAAGGTCATAGATATAAACTAGCTAAACACAGATGCCGAAGAAATATAAGAAAATTCACTTTCGCAAACAGAGTGGTAGACGGTTGGAACAAGTTAGGGGAGAAGGTGGTGGAGGCCAAGACCATCAGTAGTTTCAAAGCGTTATATGACAAAGAGTGCTGGGAAGACGGGACACCACGAGCGTAGCTCTCATCCTGTAACTACACTTAGCTAATTACACTTAGGTAATTACATCATAAAAATTTTTGAGAGTGCTAAGAAGATCACAAAATACATGGAATCACAGCATCTCCATAACTCCGGACAACACGGTTTCAGAACAGGGCGCTCTTGCCTGTCGCAGTTGCTGGACCACTATGATATGGCATTAGGTGCTATGGAAGACAAACAAAACGCTGATGTAGTTTACACAGATTTCGCAAAAGCTTTTGATAAATGTGACCATCGTGTCATTGCACATAAAATGCGTTCAAAAGGAATTACCGGAAAAATAGGCAGATGGATCTACAATTTCCTGACTAACAGAACCCAATGTGTAATAGTCAACAAAATAAAATCCAGCCCACCAAGCGTGAAGAGCTCAGTCCCCCAGGGAACTCTGTTTGCTCCAGTAATTTTTCTCATCCTCATATCGGACACAGACAAGAACACAACCTATAGCACTGTATCATCCTTTGCAGATGACACTAGGATCTTCATGAGAGTAGGCAACATAGAGGACACGGCAAACCTCCAATCAGATGTAAATCAGGTCTTTCTATGGGCTACAGAAAATAATATGGTGTTTAACGAAGATAAGTTCCAGCTCATGCGCTATGGAAAAAATGAAAATATAAAAATGGAAACCACGTACAAAACTCAGGCAAATCATAACATAGAACGAAATGGCAATGTAAAGGATTTGGGTGCACTCATGTCGGAAGACCTTACCTTTAAAGAACACAATAAAGTAGCCATCACAACTGCAAGAAAAATGACAGGTTGGATACCAAGAACTTTTCACACTAGAGATGCCATACCGATGATGATACTTTTCAAAACGCTTGTGCTCTATAGAGTGGAGTACTGCTGCACAATGACAGCCCCTTTCATAAGCTGGAGAAATTGCTGACCTGGAGAGTGTGCAGAGATTCTTTACTGCTAGAATCCACTCGGTAAAACATCTAAACTATTGGGACTGACTAAAGAGCCTAAATCTGTACTCCCTTGAGCGCAGGCGGGAGAGATACATAATAATTTACACGCGGAAAATATTAAGAGGGGCTGGTCCCAAACCTGCACACAGAAATAACATCGCATGAGACCAGAAGACATGGCAGGATGTGCAGAATACCCCCGTTGAAAAGCAGAGGTGCAACAAATACTCTGAGAGAGAACTCTATCAACATCAAGAGGCCCGAGACTGTTCAACACGCTTCCACTACACATAAGGGACATAACTGGCAAACCCCTCACAGTGTTCAAGAGAGAACTGGATAAGTACCTCCAAAGGATACCTAATCAACCAGGCTGTGACTCATACGTCAGGCTGCGAGCAGCCGCGTCTAACAGCCTGGTTGATCAGTCCAGCAACCAAGAGGCCTGGTCGATGACCGGGCCGCGGGGACGCTAAGCCCCGGAAGCACCTCGAGGTAACCTCAAGGTAACCTCCAGTATTTTCCATGTATATATTATTTGGTATCTTTTGCGTCTCCTTTCTAGTGAGTACATTTGGAGAGCTATGAGATGATCCCAATAATTTAGGCGCTTTTTTGCGTCAATATGTGCCTATATGTTCTCTGTATTCCTCTATTTCAGCAATCTCTCCTGCTCTGAAGGGGGAAGTGAGTACCGAGAGTACTCAAGTGATTTGAAAAGTACAATCATTGTGATGGGATCCCTGCATTTGAAAGTTCTCATAATTTATCCTATCATTTTTCTGGTTGCCGCAATATTTGCTTTGTTATGATCCCTAAATGTTAGGTCGTCGGACATCATTACAGTACAACCTTGATTCAACGTACCCCCGATTCAACGATTCTCCGGCTAGTTCGCACACTTTTTAGCCCGGATTTACTCACCCAGTTTAACGAACCAGATGTTCGGATTTGCTTATGATATCCAGACAGAGTTCACAGACTGGTGGAAAACTTTCTCATTCTATCACAGATTAAAATTAATAATTCCTTTATAAGTTGGATCACCCAATTAGGTGGACCACACAACATATGAATCATATGAATCAAACACCAGCCAGAATGGTCCACACAACAAGTCAACCATATGAACCAGACACCAGCCAGGGTGGTCCACACAAATGAACGACTGAGTTTCCATAATTTTCGTTCACTGATTTGTGGCACACATATCTTTGTAAAGCAAAGCTCTCATCCTGTAACTACACTTAAGGATTACATGTGGTAAAATCTCCTTATAGACATTTTCTGTGATGAAACAAGGTGAGTGAGGGTGGACAGATAAGGGAATACTGTACCTATATTGCAAACCTCACTTTTTTTTCCTTCGTCTGTGTCGTAATAGTTCAATGACCCATGACTTTGAAAGTTTCAGATTAATAAATCATTTCTAAAACCAGTGATTTAATACCTTTTATTATCCTAATTAAACTAAACTAAACTAAATAAAACCGAAAATATACTGTAATATGATAGACATCTGCTATTTGAGAAATTATTTGTTATTGGAACAACTACTCCAGCGGGTGGGGACGGGTCTAATCCTAGTACACACAGCACCATGCATTTTTCTTTCGATTTCGTCGCCACAGTTAAGTGACCTACGGCTTTGAAATAACAAAATTAATAAATCAGTTCTAAAATAAGTTTTTTATATCTCTTATTATCCTAATAATGTTACTAAACTAAATATATAACCTAAAAATATGTAATTTTTAGTTTTTTTTAGTTTTAGTTCATTATTATGCACCCCATACCCATCCCGTGGGCGGTAGTGGAAAGGGTTACAGAGGCACATAATGGGCTCAGGGACTGAACCCCACAATTCATTAGCTAAGCAAGTTACAATCTTGATGAGCTAGTTACAAAATTCAATATAAGTCGTCACATCAACAATGGTTCGAGATCGACCTCAAGTACAGGTTCTAAATTAAGCAACTGACATATGTGGAGAGCTAGTGTCACAATTTATATGTTTGTCCTGCACACCGCCCCCATCCAGCGGGCAGCGGTGGATAAGTTACAATCACTTAGTTACTACCTACAGTTAGCAAACTGGGGATATTTGGCTAAAATTTCTGGTAGCAGATCATTTTGAATGAAATATTTACACATCGCTGGAACATTGGTTATAGAATTGTCTCTAAATTCACGTATCTTTTCGCACTCCATCACATAGTGACGGAGGTGTGCGAATAATTTTGTTGACACAGTTTACATTTGGTCAGGTCTACATCGGCAGATAATGAGAATTCCCAGAGATACTTGTAACCGAGTCTAAGCCGAGCAGTAGTAACATCTAGAAGTCTGCTGATTTTATTGGATGATCCATAGATGTGTGGCTCCTCTTGCATGATAATATGATGATAGATGGAATTACTGGTGTCAATTTCACTTTACCTCAGATCTACAAGATCTTGTTGAAGTTCTCGGTGTACTGCTGCTCTCAGATTGCTCATTGACAATTCAAGGTTACACTCAATGGCTCCTTTTAAGGCAGATTCTTTGGCTAACTTTATCAGCTCTATCATGCATTCGGAGGCCAACATGAGATGGAGACCACATGAAATGGACTCTGTTACCATCCTTAATAATTTTGTTGTATTTGTGTCTAGCTTCGGACATGAGCATGTTACAGTTATGTCTTAAAGCGTTGAGAGCATTTAAGGATGATAAGGAGTCACTTACAATTAATGTATCAAGTTTGGAGACTTGTACACATTTCAGTGCAAGGAGCAAGGCAAATAGTTCAGTCTGAAGGGTAGAGGCCCAGTTGTTTATACGGACTCCCCACTCAAAGTACAAGCCATCACCCATTGTCAGAACAACTGCACTTCCAGCTGCACCCGTGGTGCGGTGTAAGGAACCATCAGTGTATATGATTTGAGAGAGAGAATGCTCTGTGGACAGAGCATCAATATGGCTTAAGGCGTTGAGCTTTGCCTCAAGACGAAACTTGGGCTGATCTCTAATTTGCTTCTTGGGTAGAAAGGGAGGGATTAAAACTGGAAAGGGTGTAACCTCCCACGGTGCAGGAAAGTACCGTTGTTGTTTCTCTTGGTACAAATCATGAACCGATACATTCTGAGTTGAGTTCCAGTTTTCGTTATCCATTTGGAACAATGCTGATCTTCAATAAAGTAATTCTGGAGGGCTTCTGTGCAAGGATTAGAATGAGTTAGCCTAAGCATTTTTATACCAATTTGACAGTTAATTTCAGTAACACGATCAACAACGCTCAGAATATTAAGTTCCTTTCTCATATTAAGTATCTTTGTGGTACGAGGGCACCCAAGGATTATCCTCAAGGCTTCGTTCTGCAATTTTTCAAGCCCTCCAAGCTTTCTTTCAGGCATCAAAACAAGCAGAAGTGCAGCATAATCCACTAAAGATCAGATGTATGCAAGGTACATCATTTTGACAATTCTGACATTGGCACCATAGCCTGAGTGATAACCTGCGACAGCCTTGAGAGCTCGGAGCCTCTCTTTATACTGACGACAGAGTCTGAATACAACAGGACCATACAGTGGCACCTCAAGGCCAAGGTATTTGAATCTGTTTACATAGTCAGTAATTTGATGAAAATCCAATATTTGAGAAATTTTTGTTACTAGATCAGGCTTAACCCTTTAACTGCGCAACGCGCCTGCAGGCTCGCGTCTGGTTTGCGCAACGCACCTCTGGGTATTTGTATTTTTCACGTTCCATTCAAATCTCCCGCGGCTACACGGGGTTCACATCAGCTTCCTCAGGGCTCTTGTAAACAGACGCCATCTTTAAAAAAAATCGTGGTCCACATTCCCGGGTGTGGGAGCCTCAGTAGTGTGTGAGCAACCAAGGCTGGCGCGCGCAGCATGAGCGCACAGCACTGCTGTTCAGCGTGTGACCACAGCATCGCCTAATAATGTCAAAATATATATATAACTTGTATCATTTAGCCATGATAGTGTTATAGAAGAGCCTGAGTGTGATAATGACTGGGTACAATGTTCAATTATCAGTGATTCAATGCTGTTCACGATGTTCACAGCACCACAGCATTATTTCGTCCATCTAGGAATTTTCAAATGATTTCTTAGGTTCCTTTTCAAAATAAACGTGTGGTCAATTATTCATTTACAGGAATTAGTGACCAGGATTGTGATAATAGCAGGATTGTGGTTATAATTAGCGTTGTGCGTAGTATTGTGGAAGGAGGAAAGTTTGGTGTGGGAGGGCGAGAATTGAGGTAGCCTCATTGTGTGTGTGTGTGGCTGCCACTCTTGTTTTGCTCACCATAATAGCTTAGTGGTTCGCTATGGGCAACACATATGTACATGGGTATATATAGTGTGTGTATATAGTGTAAGAACAGTAACAGGAGAATGTTGAGAGGAGCTATTTTGGTGAGGGAGGTGACGTAATCGTAGCGTCGTCTGCTGTCTGCTGTGTGATTTTTCATGCAGTGTATGGTGGCCACTGTACTGTTTGGACACAATACCGGCTTACTTGCATAGTTCTGGTAAATAAAACATGTAGATAGGTATATAGAACATGTGTAATAAGAACTATAACAGTATGGTGGGAGGAGCAATGTTGGCGAGTAAGATGTTGGAGTGAGGGAGACTGGCTGGGTGTGGCTGCTCTCACTCGAGGTGTTCTGAGTGTGTTGATGGTGAATGTATATAGTGTGTGACAGTGTGTAGTGTGTAAATAGATTATATGTATACATAAATTAGCATGATACATAGTAAATATGTGCAGCATATGTGTACACAAGTGTCATGCACGTAACACAGTGTCTTCGGACAGTACGGTTGTTTTACTGCCATAATATAGTGTACGTGTTCACTATACATAGGATTAGTACGTAAAAACAAATAAAATGTATTTGGAACTGTGCGAAAAAAATGAACGAAAATATATTCGCGGCAACTTGCGCGCCCCGCCCCGACCGCCCCGGGAGCTTACAGCACGGGCGCACGGGGAATCATGACGTCACGCCCCAACTTACGGACCCCATAGCAGCCAAAGTAAGTACAATTACGACTTTTTTTTTACATACCCATACTGAGGGAAGGGTTTTTGACACTTTAAAAAGAAAAAAAAATTCCAGAGAATTTATTTCCTGCGCACCACGGGGGTGTCATATTTGGAGGCAACGCAGTTAAAGGGTTAAACACTAGCCTACTGGAGGGTGTATAGACCTAGTCTGCATTCATACAGTAAGCACCCAGTGCCGTTAGCTTTGTCTGCGAGTGACGTGTTTGTCCACCGGTGAAAGAGTAATCAATGAATTTACCATTTTTTGACTACAGCTGTATTATTATACAGCAAGATGTCTCAAGGGCTTGCTAATCGTGCTGTATCTTCAAAGAGGAAGAGAAGTTTAATGTCAGGAAAAGTACGGTGTGCGATATCAAGCAACTGAAAAATTATATTAGGAAGTTCCTTGTGTAGCGAGTAATCCTTATACTCGCTCCATATCTCATTATCTTAATGCATTACTAATCACACAAGCTACAATCCTTTCCCCAATTACAGGTAATACTCTTCTCACCTTCTTGGAGGGAGCTGAGGTGTAATCACCATATAACCCAGCGATGTGAGAACAGCAAAACAGTACAATCTCCAGTCAAGAATGTAGTACTCGGCTTGGGCAGTTCTAGTCGACCCAAGACGCTACAGCTTCGACACAGAGCAGACAGCAGACTACGACCGCATCCAGCTACAACGCTATCGCTCCCCGAGTTCAGACACTTGCAATTCCCAATCGAGCCGCCACGCTCTCCCGCATAGAGCTCCACGACTCCGGCCTCACTCAGCTCTCTGCTCTGCTCCAGGCTTCGTCTCAACGTCTACGACACTGCTGTATCCAGGACTACTAAATAAATATGAAACTCATTAAACACTGTGTATCTAATCAACCCAACAACGTAACATAACCGTACGTTACATTGGTGACCCCTGAGAGTTTCAACGATACCCAGCCACGACGGACTACAACATGGACACTCACTGGACCTCTACTGCTGCTGCTTGCTGTGGACCGCAGCCACCTGTCATGGAACGTTGCCAACACCCTCGCCACAACTGTGATTTTCATCGCGATCATCTCTCTGCATTTTCATCTACTACGGCTTGCTGTTCCACGATCGTTACTCACTCATCTGGCAGCTTCATCAGCAACTACATAATGTGGGATCTACAGCCTGTGCTGCCGACTCTCCGTCGCTGCCAGGACACTGCTTGTCCTACAGGGACGCCCACGAAAGCTGCTCTTTCGTCAGATTCATCTACACGTTCACTGCATTCTGATACTCTGCCGACTCAAGCACCTTGCGCAGTACAGGACTTACAGCTTGCGTTTCCGACTCTTCGTCGCCTCCAGGACAATTCAGCTCTTGCAGTGATTCCCTCGTTGTCCTAACTACGTGCCTACATTACCTCCTATTGTCCTGGTGCCCGAGCCCATCCGCCCCGGATCTAAATGCTCCACCAGCGACCAAAGGACGCAACAATCATGCACATTCTTCTCGCCTGCTACATCGAGCTTGTCCACACACTACCTACATCTTTTGGTACCGGACTACATGTTCCACAACGACCCAGGGAACAGTATAGCCTCGTATTTTTTGTTGTATTGCTTTTCTTCCATTCCCTGGCAGGGGGAGTCCTGTAGCGAGTAATCCTTATACTCGCTCCATTATCTCATTATCTTAATGGCATAACTAATTACACAAGCTACAATCCTTTCCCCAATTAAAGGTCTCACCTTGTTGGAGGGAGCTGAGGTGTAATCACCATATATGCAAGCAATTTGATGAATATCGAACAGTACAATCTCCAGTCAAGAATGTAGTACTCGGCTTGGGCAGTTCTAGTCGACCCAAGACGCTACAGCTTCGACACAGAGCAGACAGCAGACTATGACTGCATCCAGCTACAACACTCTCGCTCCCCGAGTTCAGACACTCGCAATTCCCAATCGAGCCGTCACGCTCTCCCGCATAGAGCTCCACGGCTCCGGCCTCACTCAGCTCTCTGCTCTGCTCCAGGCTTCCTCTCAATGTCTACAACACTGCTGTATCCAGGACTACTAAATAAATATGAAACTCACTAAACACTGTGTATCTAATCTACCCAACAACGTAACATAAACGTACGTTACACTTGCTTCGAGTGATAGTGGTGCATTAAATAAAAGGAAAACCACAAATGGTTCTACAAATACAAATTTGGATGAAGCTGTGTATAAATGGTTTAACCAGGAGCGCTCTGTGGAGATGCCACTTGGCGGCGATGCCATTAACCACTTAACTGTGCCAAACGAGTATTCTCGGTCGGCGGGAAACTGCGCCAACCGAGAAAACTTTCATTTTTCTGTACCAATTCTAAATGTGTATGATGTTGGCTGTGTACGAAATGGACTCTTAGGACCTCCAGTGAGAGGCAGCCATCTTGGAAAAAATCCCAGAATGCCCTAGGGCTGCTGGCTGGGTTAGTACTGAATGAGTAACCATGGGTGGCGAACGCGCCTCTGGCTCCCAAACACTTGTCCGAAGCGGTGTTGAAAGATAACGCTCTGTCGGCGAAATTCAAACCTTATTGTTTGAAGAACATAAGGGTCATAATATTGGTGAAGCTAGGCACAATAAGGACCTAACACAAAGGTAAGATGCAAGTGATACAGCACCTTTAAGGACGATACAGCGAGCATATCCAGTTGTAGCTCTGAGCGTCACCCTTGCAATCCAATGCTATCTCCAATTTATTTATATGATACATAGATGAATCGTTTTCTGCGTTCAGTGATGATGCATCTGATACAAATAGCATAGATGAACAGTGGTAGCAGCTTCCATGGTGGTGTTTTCCATAGATATTTTCAAGAATATCTGAATCTCTTCCTAACTGACGGACACTCTTTGAGGCTAGCTGAATCTCTTTCTGACTGACAGACACTCTTGAGGTAAGCTGAATCTCTTCCTGTGTGGGACCATACAAAGCGATCTTTTCAAGACTACCTTACAAATTGATCTTTTCCTATAATCTTTTCAATACTATCTTATACTTTACAAACTTGGCTACATACAACTTACAAGTATTAAAGCCAAAGGAGTGTGTGAGTGTGTTATTTGCAAGCACACAGAATGAAGAATCAAGAAACGAAAATTTATCTGTACCTGGTGCACTGAAAGCGAAGTTGCGCTGTGTACCATGGGCTACTTAGTTGATTATTACTCACTTCTGAAGTACTGAGTAATTACCTAAGTGTAATTACCTAAGTGTAGTTACAGTATGAGAGCTACGCTCGTGGCGTCCCGTCTTCCCAGCACTCTTTGTCACATAACGCTTTGAAACTACTGACGGTCTTGGCCTCCACCACCTTCTCACCTAACTTGTTCCAACCGTCTACCACTCTGTTTGCGAAAGTGAATTTTCTTATATTTCTTCGGTATCTGTGTTTAGCTAGTTTAAGTAATTACCTAAGTGTAATTACCTAAGTATAGTTACAGGATGAGAGCTACGCTCGTGGTGTCCCATCTCCCCAGCACTCTTTGTCATATAATGCTTTGAAATTACTGACGGTTTTGGCCTCCACCACCTTCTCACTTAACTTGTTCCAACCGTCTACCACTCTGTTTACAAAAGTGAATTTTCGTATATTTCTCCGGCAGCTTTGTTTCATTAGTTAGATCTATGACCTCTTGTTCTTGAAGTTCCGGGTCTCAGGAATTCTTCCCTATCAATTTTATCGATTCCTGTTACTTTGAACGTAGTGATCATATCACCTCTTTTTCTTCTATCTTCTAGTTTTTGCATATTTAATGCCTCTAACCTCTCCTCGTAGCTCTTGTCCTTCAGTTCTGGGAGCCACTTAGTGGCATGTCGTTGCACTTTTTCCAGTTTGTTGATGTGCTTCTTAAGATATGGGCACCATACAACCGCTGCATATTCCAGCTTTGGTCTAATAAAAGTCGTGAACAATTTCTTTAGTATTTCTCCATCCATATTTAAAAGCAATTCTGAGGTTAGAAAGTGTAGCATAGGCTCCTCGCACAATGTTCTTAATGTGGTCCTCAGGTGACAGTTTTCTATCTAAAACCACCCCTAGATCCCTTTCTTTATCAGAATTCTTTAAAGATTTCTCACATAATTTATAGGTTGTGTGGGGTCTATGTTCTCCAATTCCACATTCCATAACATGGCATTTATTCACATTAAATTCCATTTGCCAAGTGTTGCTCCATATACTTATTTTGTCCAGGTCTTCTTGAAGGGCATGACAATCATCTAGGTTTCTTATCTTCCCTATTATCTTAGCATCATCAGCAAACATGTTCATGTAATTCTGTATTCCCACTGGTAGATCGTTTATGTAGACAATGAACATTACCGGTGCAAGAACTGAACCCTGTGGTACTCCACTCGTACATTCCTCCAATCCGATACCTTGCCTCTGATTACGGCCCTCATTTTTCTGTCAGTTAGGAAATTTTTCATCCATGTTAGTAGCTTACCTGTCACTCCTCCAATATGTTCCAGTTTCCAGAACAACCTCTTATAGGGAACTCTGTCGAAAGCCTTTTTTAGATCCAGATAGATGCAGTCAACCCAACCATCTCTTTCCTGTAAAATCTCTGTGGCTCGATCATAGAAACTGAGCAAGTTCTTTACACAGGATCTTCCAGATCGAAAACCATACTGTTTGTCTGATATTATATCGTTTTCCTACAGGTGTTCTACCCATTTAGTTTTAATTACTTTTTCCAATATTTTGACTACTACACTTGTCAATCATACAGATCTATAATTAAAGGGGTCTTCCCTGTTTCCACTTTTGTAGACTGGAACTATGTTAGCCTTTTTCCACACATCAGCTACAACTCCTGTACACAGGGATGCCTGAAAAATCAGTTGAAGTGGAATGCTGAGCTCAGGTGCACATTCTCTCAGAACCCATGATGAAGCTCCATCTGGACCAACTGCTTTGTTCTTACTTAGCTCCTTGAGCATTTTTTCCACTTCATCTCTAGACACCTCTATGTGCTCTATGTTGTTCCCTGGAATTCTTATTGTGTCTGGTTCCCTAAAGATTTCATTTTGTACAAACACACTTTGGAACTTTTCGTTTAGTGTTTCACACATTTCATTTTCATTTTCCGTGAATCTATTTCCCATTTTCAACCTCTGAATATTATCCTTTACCTGCAATTTGTTGTTTATGAATTTATAGAATAGACCTGGTTCTGTTTTACATTTGTCTGCAATCCCTTTTTCAAAATTTCTTTCTGCCTCTCTCCTCACTGCCGTGTAGTTGTTTCTCGCATCTTTGTATCGCTGGTATGTTTGGGGGTTTGGCCTCTTCCTGTATTGATTCCATTTTTGTGTCTTTTGGTCTCTGGCCCTCTCGCAATTTCTATTGAACCAATCCTGTTTCCTAGTTCTGCATCTCTGTTTTGGTATAAATTTTTTGTGCCTTTATCATATATTTCACAAAACTTGACATACATCTCATTCACTTCCTTGTCTAGCATCAAGTCTGTCCAATTATACTCACTAAAAAAATTTCTAAGGTGGCCATAATGTCCTCTCCTGAAGTCATGTTTTTCAACTGCTTCAACCTCTTATTTTCTTCCAGATTATAACGCATTGCATACTTTATTCCAAAAAGACATGGTCACTTTTACCCAAGGGAGGAAGGTACTGAATGTCAAATATCTCTTCCTCCTTCCTGGTAAATATCAAATCTAGCATGGAGGGAACGTCCCCTTCCCTCATCCTCGTAGCTTGTTTAACATGTTGATACAAGAATGTTTCCAGGATGAGGTCTACAAATCTACAGGTCCAAAAATCTTCTGTTTTAGCTTCATATGCTTCCCAGTCTATGGATTTCAAGTTGAAGTCACCGACTATCAACAGACGTGATCTATCGTTATCCGCTCTCGCTATAATCTCTCTCATTATTGTTATAAGACCTTCGCGTTTACTATCTAGCTCCTCCTTTGACCATGTGCTGCTTGGCGGTGGACTATATGCATTTATGATCATTAGTTTATCATCATCATGGCAGATCTCTAGTGCTATTATGTCAACTTCTTGTGGATTGGCAGTCATTATTTCTTTCACCTTTAGGTGTTCTTTCACCAGCACAGCAACGCCACCGCCTTTCCTAATTTTTCTGTCCCGTCTCCAAATTGAGTAGCCCCTTGGGAATATGACCTCATTTAAAATAACATCTTCAAGTTTTGTCTCCGTGAGTGCAACAATGTCTGGTGTCTGCAGCTGTATTACATCACTTAACTCCAGTATCTTCGATCTCACTCCATCTATGTTGGTGTATGCAATCTTCAGGAATTTGTTCCCCCTCTCCTTATTCTTCACTCCCCCTCTCTCTATTGATTTTGTTGGTTTGCCTTTATGTACCACTTTACTGGTCTGCCTACCCTTATCAGTTTGTAGAAAAAAGAATTGATTTCTTCTTCATTCCTGCTCTCATTTAAACTTTTTGCCTCGGCAAAGTTCAGTTTCAGCTTCTCTCTGTCTTCTTTTGAAAGATCAGAAGTCTTAACGACCACAATTTCCCATCCTCATCACTTTGTAATTTTCTGGCATTCCTTAGTACTTCTTCCATCTATTTAGCACCATTTAGGGTGATCCTCAAAGGTCGATCTTTCCCTTTTACGTATCTACCTATTCTCCTATAGTCGCACACATTCTCTATGGTTGTAAGACCTTCTACGAGGCCAACAATTTTATCTACTACTTTCGCTTCTTCTACAGCTCTTTCTGATCTAGATGTTATCTCCCTTTCTCTGCAACCAAAAATTATCAGGGATTTGCTCCGATCAACTGTGTTTTGCACCAACTTCGGGTTAGATGCCAATTCCTTTCTCACTTCCAGCCTAATGTTTGTTTTATCTTGGTTGCTGCAGTGTTTGACTTCCTTTACTGCTTCTTCAATTTTTCCTTCTCCTTGGCCACTTGTGCATAGGTGAGTTGCATATCTTTCTTGCACTGTTCTATTCCCTGTGTAACTTCCTCCATCTGTGCTGACAAAAGCTGTTTCTCCTGTTGAATTTCCTTCCTAACCTATTGTAGTCATTTATGTTTAAATTTACTTTAACTTCTTCCAAAGCTACCTGGTTGATACCTGGTTGATGGGGTTCTGGGAGTTCTTCTACTCCCCAAGCCCGGCCCGAGGCCAGACTTGACTTGTGAGAGTTTGGTCCACCAGGCTGTTGCTTGGAGCGGCCCGCAGGCCTACATACCCACCACAGCCCGGTTGGTCCGGCACTCCTTGAAGGAAACAATCTAGTTTCCTCTTGAAGATGTCCACGGTTGTTCCTGTAATATTTCTGATGCTTGCTGGTAGGACGTTGAACAACCGTGGACCTCTGATGTTCATGCAGTGTTCTCTGATTGTGCCCATGGCACCTCTGCTCTTCTCTGGTTCCATTCTGCATTTTCTTCCATGTCGTTCACTCCAGTACGTTGTTATTTTACTGTGCAGATTTGAGACCTGTCCCTCCAGTATTTTCCATGTGTATATTATTTGATATCTCTCTCGTCTCCTTTCTAGTGAGTACATTTGGAGAGCTTTGAGACGATCCCAATAATTTAGGTGCTTTATCTCGTCTATGCGTGCCGTATATATTCTCTGTATTCCCTCAATTTCAGCAATCTCTCCTGCTCTGAAGGGGGAACTGAGTACCGAGCAGTACTCAAGACGGGACAACACAAGTGATTTGAAGAGTACAACCATTGTGATGGGATCTCTGGACTTGAAGGTTCTCGTAATCCATCCTATCATTTTTCTGGCTGACGCAATACTTGCTTGGTTACGCTCCCTAAACGTTATGGTCGTCGGACATCATTATTCCCAAATCCTTGACATGCTGTTTTCCTACTATGGGCAGATTCGATTGTGTTTTGTACCCTGTATTATGTTTAAGATCCTCATTTTTGCCGTATCTGAGTACCTGGAATTTATCACCGTTAAACATCATGTTATTTTCTGCTGCCCAATCGAAAACTTTGTTAATATCTGTTTGTAGTTTATCAATGTCCTCAGCAGAGGTAATTTTCATGCTGATTTTTGTATCATCTGCAAAGGATGACACGAAGCTGTGACTTGTGTTTTTGTCTATATCTGATATGAGAATAAGGAACAGCAGTGGTGCAAGGACTGTACCTTGAGGTACAGAACTTTTAACTGATTGACTTGATTGACTCTGTTCGACAGGAAATTGAGTATCCAGCGTCCTATTTTACCAGTTATACCCATTGACCTCATTTTGTGTGCAATAACTCCATGGTCACATTTGTTGAATGCCTTTGCAAAAACTGTGTATATGACATCTGCATTATGTTTTTCCTCTAATGCCTCCATGATTTTGTCATAGTGGTCAAGTAGCTGTGAGAGGCATGATCTTCCTGCTCTAAATCCATGTTGGCCTGGATTGTGGAGGTCATTGGTTTCCATGAATCTAGTGACCTGACTCCTGATCACTCTCTCAAATACTTTTATTATGTGGGACATTAGTGCAACTAGTCTATAATTCTTTGCCAATGCTTTGCTACCACCCTTGCGTAGAGGGGCAATGTCTGCTGCTTTAAGCGCATCTGGTATCTCCCCTGTATCCAAGCTCTCCCTCCACACTATACTGAGCGCCTGTGCTACTGGCACTTTGCATTTCTTTATAAATATTGAATTCCATGAGTCTGGACCTGGGGCTGAGTGCATGGGCATATTGTCAATTTTTCTTTCAAAATCTGCCACGCTCGTGCTGATATCAGTTATATTTACAGGTGTTTGAGTATCATTCATAAAGAAATTGTCCGAATCTTCCACTTTCATGCCAGTATCAGAGTGCTAAACATGTCCTCATACTGCTTTTTTAGGATTTCACAAATTTCTTTGTCATCCTCAGTGTATGAACTTTCGCTAATACGAATAGATCTAATACTGGCAGTAGTTTTCGCTTTTGATTTAGCATATGTGAAGAAATATTTTGGGTTTTTCTTTATTTCTTGAATTGCTTTCTGTTCTAGTTGCCTTTCTTCAGTCTGATAGGAATGCTTCAGTCTCTGTTCGGTTTCTTCAATCTCCCTGTTTAAATTATTTCTTCTTTGTATGGAGAGTCGTGTCTGCTTAAGCATTTCCGTTAATTTTTTCCTCCTTTTGTAATGTCGTCTGCGTTCTCTTTCTACATTGGACCTCTTTTTGGCTTTCCTCAAAGGAACATGTTTCAGACAGACTTCATATGCTTCAGAAGTCAGTTTTTCTATTCCTTGTGTAGGATTTTTATTTCTTAGGACATTTTCCCATTGAATGTTTGTAAGTTCCCTGTTTATTTTCTCCCAGTCTATCCTTTTATTATTAAAATTTAATTTATTGAATAGCCCTTCTCGCTTGTTGATTCTCTTGGGCCTACTACCATTATTAATGTTTGTTTGCACTTCAATGAGCTTGTGGTCCGAGTACGTAGTGTCTGAGACAGTAATGTCTCTGATTAGCTCCTCATTGTTCATGAATATCAGGTCCAGCATGTTTTCATTCCTAGTTGGTTCTGTAATCTGCTGACTGAGCGAGAATTTGTCGCAGAATCTCAGCAGTTCTCTGACCTATGGTTGGTTATTTCCAGGTTGACTTCCTGCTATAATGTTATTGTTTACTATTCTCCATTTTAAACTGGGTAGATTGAAGTCTCCAAGGAAGATGATGTCTGGTACTGGGTTTGCTAGGTTATCAAGGATATTCTCTATTTTGTGGTTCAGTTCAGTGAATTTGCTCTAAATGCCACAGTAAATACTGAGCTAAATAAAGTCCATCTTTGGCTAACTGCCAACAAACTCACCCTTAACATTGACAAAACTTTCTATATTCTGTTTGGCAATAAATCCTCTAATCAAATAAATCTCAAAATAAACAATACCCAAATTTGTAACAAATTAGATGGCAAATTCCTTGGTGTTCTCATTGACCACAAGCTGAATTTCCAGGGACACATTCTAAATATATCAAAAAAAGTTTCAAAAACTGTAGGCATTCTTTCTAAAATCAGATATTATGTACCCCGCCCTGCCTTGGTGACTATCTATTACTCCCTCATCTATCCATATCTCAACTATGGTATGTGTGCTTGGGGTTCTACTACCCAAAATCATTTACGTCCTCTAATTACTCAACACAAAGCTGCTATTAGGACAATCTCCAACTCTGGCCCCAGACATCACTCGGTACCCCTACTCAAATCTCTGAATATGTTAGATATTAACCCCTTAACTGCGTTGCCTCCAAATATGACACCCCCGTGGTGCGCAGGAATTAAATTCTCTGGATTTTTTTTTTATTATTTTTAAAGTGTCAAAAACCCTTCCCTCAGTATGGGTATGTAAAAAAAAAGTCGTAATTGTACTTACTTTGGCTGCTATGGGGTCCGTAAGTTTTGGCGTGACGTCGTGATTTCCCGTGCGCCCGTGCCGTAAGCTCTCGGGGCGGGTGGGGTTCTCGGGGCGGGGCGCGCGAGTTGCCGCGAATATATTTTTGGTCATTTTTTGCGCACCTTTCTAAATACATTTTCATTGTTTTTACATGCCAATCCAATGTATAATGAACACGTACACTCTATTATCGCAGTACAACATATGTACTGTCCATAGACACTGTGCTACGTGCATCACAAACAACGTCACTTATCCTGCACAATTTCTAATGTATCATGCCTAATATATTTATATTTACACTTTATATACACACTGTACAGAATCACACACTATATACACACACCATAAACACACTCAGTACTCCGCGAGTGTGTGATATGCTGCGAAACAGCCAACGGGGCAGAGTGGCACCTTGCACTCCACGCACCAGGTGCTGATGCATCTTCGTTTTTGTTCTCTGGGTAGTGTTCCTGCATACTATACAAGCACGTTTACCCTTCTCCCATGATGCTGTGCCTGGCATATACTCGAGCATATGTACTCCGAAGTTCTCATTACCCCTCAATCTGTCTGGAGCTGCATGTGGCATTGTTGCTTGCACTCCGCGCGGTACAACAGAACCCTCCTTGCCATACTTTACTAGCAGCTGTGACACAACACCAGCACTGAATGCACGTATAGACGGTCTCCTGCCAGATTTTACTAGGTACATATTGTAGCAGTTGAGCACTGCAACATCCATGAGGTGGAAGAAGAACTTTTTCGTCCACTTCACAGACTTGCGCACGCACTCCACTCCACCAAGCATCATGTCACACTTATCGACGAGGCGCATATTCACGTTATAGTCTATGACACAGTCTGGCTTATACACGGTGTTGCGTGTCTGAAAGTGGACTTTCCCACTGTCCAACATGGCACCGGTGTGAATCGTAGTCAGCATATTCACCTCGCGTCTGTCCTTCCACCACACTGACAGCGTTTTGTCACACTTGCGCAGCTGGCACTCACCCACGGCTATAGCTATACCGAACACTGGCATTTCCTTCCTGTGGCCCTTCACAGTGCCACATATGCCGGTGTCGTGGCAAGGAGGTATCTGGTCAACAAGGGCTGGTGTAATAGTTGTCGGTGAACAGTACATGCCCTTTGTTCAGCAACGGTTCCATCAGGGTTTTTACGACACTGCCTGAGAACCCGTGTTCATCTTGAGCTGGTATGTCGACGTCTGTACCAGAATATAATATCATGTCCAAGACGATACCAGTCTCACAGTCGCACAGCACAAAAACTTCAGTCCAAATCGGTGCCGCTTTGATGGGATGTACTGCTTGAATGCCAGTCGCCCCTTGAACAGTACAAGAGACTCGTCAATAACCACATTCTGTCCAGGTACAAAATAATCCCTGAACTTCCCTCTCATGTCACTGAACATCTTCCATACTTTCCACAGTCTGTCTTGCCTGTCCTCATTTGCATTATTCTCGAAATGCAGGCACCTGAGAATCAAGAGAAACCTATCACGCGACATGTACCGGTTGAACACGAGCGATGGAACAAGGCTGTCTTTGCTCCAATAATCCTGGATGACAGCTTTCTCAGAGTGCTTCATCATCATACAGAGTGCGAGAAACACGTACATTTCGTCGATTGTCGTGTCCTTCCATCGTGTGAGGGTGGAGGCAGGTAAAATGCCGTCGTCTATGAGGCTGTGAGCGAACCTGTTTGTCTCAGTCACAAGATGCGTCATGAAAACTGTTACCACCCTCGAGACTAAATAAGGTTCTTCTCCCAGCAGTGTACATAAAGATTTAACATCGGCCTTTAAAAGAAATTAGTCTAGGGTTATAAGAATAAGCACTGCATAAAATGGGGAACAATATATTTATGCTGAGGGGGACAAACATAACAATTAAATGGTACGTAAATATAGCCAGAAATATTGATCAGCATGCAAATTAAAATAAAATACTTCTCGAGCAATGAGCAATCTTAATAGCACTAAAACTATACATGGGAGAATACAATATCATCTGACCAGGAAATAAAAACTTTGAATGACTAATATACAAATCAAGGACTTAACTTAATACATGTTATCCCTCGAACACACCTACCACGCGACTAACCCCACGCGTCTCTCCCCAGGCCAAGCGTCTACCAACAAAACAACTAACTATCCACATAACATTGTGGAATTACTAATAAAAAATGGTAATACAATATATCAAAACATTATTAATCAAAAGAGTACACCATTACATTAGTTTATACTTTAGCCTTTACAGACCATTAAATAAGAGTTATAAATCAAGGTAAATCATCAACACTCGCTTGACAATACTTTCCCACGCTACTCACATATCCAACCTGATCAACCCCCACAGAGAAACCACATGAGAATTGTAACACGAAAGCCTCATACAAATAATATGCAACTCAAGCACACTAATACATTCAATAATATATACCATATAACATACAAATCTCACATTATACAACTGGATGCTATAATGATTAAAGAATAAGACAATACAGTAATAATAATTAGAGTAATGAGAGGATCTTAACAAGATTCGTAACATCCCTCCCGTCCCCTAAGAAAAATGAAATTAACTGAAGGTTGATTTCATTTTTTGACTGCATGAATTAACACATGAAAAATTTTCACCACATGAAAATACTTTAACTACATCAAGTACAAAGCAATGAAATTTCATACAGAAAAAAAATACAAAATTACATACATCTTATGAATAAAGAACACTACAGATTATGGCACTGCAACAGGAAAACCTCTGGATAAGCGCTCAGCAATTACATTTTGCCTCCCAGGAATATGACGAATTACAATATTGAATTCTTGCAGAATTAGAGACCATCTTAAGATTCTCTGGTTTTACACTTCATAGAGTTGATGAATGTCAATGGATTATGATCTGTATATACTACTACTTCATTTCCTGACAAATATGTCTCAAATTTCTTCACTGCTAGTATTAGACCAAGTGCTTCTTTCTCAACTACAGAGTAATTAATTTGTGTTCTGTCAAACTTACGTGAAAAATAATAAACAGGATGTTCTAACTCATCTGGTCCTACTTGGAACAAAACAGCACCTGCTCCTACATCTGAAGCGTCTATGTGAAGAATAAAAGGTTTATTATACTGTGGACTAGCTAACACAGGTGAAGTAGAGAGAATTCCTTTCACTTCTGAAAAGAGTTCTGACACTCCTGCGTCCACTTAAATTTACCTGTTTCCTTAAAAGATTTGGTATGGGTTGCAGCAA
>WNGS01069842.1:33011-44089 GCA_020271785.1 Procambarus virginalis | reverse complement strand
CCGCAGAAGTTCTAGGGATAACTTATCACCGGTGTTGTGTGGTGGTGTGTGTTTTTGTGTTGCTGTGCATTCACACTCTTGTAATTCAACCTTAGTTTGTTGCTTGCGTAGTGGGTTCGAGCTCTGATTCTTTCCTGGACACTGCCTCTCAACACTGGTCAATCAACCGTTACTAAATACTAACTAATAATCCCCCCTAGCACCACTACACACAGCACACACACCACACACAGCACAACCACACACACCACACACACACACACACACAACACACGATATTAGAGATATTAGCGAAGAGCTATCCACAGAGATATTAGAAAGAACGGTGTCAGTGTCAGAGGGTTGACAAATGGAATTAAGCAATAGGAAGTCAATGTAGCTGTGAGTGGATGGCTGCTGCTCCATACACCTATGTTTCACAGTGGAGGATTATGAATAGAGCCCACGTAGGCCTCAGGAATCTGATTAGCACCTGTTGACTGGACGGTTGAGATGCGGGACCTAAGAGCCCAGAAGCTAGAGCTCACTTTCAGCAAACACAACTAGGTGAGTACAACGAGGTGAGTACACACACACACACTACCACACACACACACACAGCCAACCACAAACACACACACACACACACACAATCCACCATCACAGCATCCACACCAAACCAACACACCCACACACACACACACACACACTCACACCACCCACATCCACACATACACAGCACACACACACACCCAGCACCACCACACCAACCAACACACCACACCCACCCCAGCACCCACAACCCCACCACACACCAACAGACACATCCCACACACTCACACAACATAACACCACAACACACACACCCAGCACACCCTCACACACACACCACACACCACCACACCTGGATATAAGGGAAGTCAAGATGGAAGCGCCCTTGGGAATGAGTGATCACAGTGTATTGAACTTTGAGTACCTGGTAGAGCTAGGAATATCTCCCCCAAAAAAGAACTAGGAAACAAAAGGCTGGCATACCGAAAGGAAATTATGAGATGAGAAGCTTCCTAAGGGAAATACCTGGGACACAGACCTCAGAGCTAAGTCTGTACAAGATATGATGACTATGTCACCCAAAAGTGTCAGGAGGCAGTAAGCAGATACATCCCGGCCCAAAAGGAAAAATCCGAGAAGCAAAAGAAGAATCCATGGTATAATAGGGCATGTATGGAAGCAAAGAAACTGAACAAAAGGGCGTGGAGGAACTTCCGGAATAACAAAACACAGAAAGCAGAGAGAGATACCAGAGAACCAGGAATGAGTATGTCAGGGTGAGAAGAGAAGCAGAGAAAAGTTATGAAAATGATATAGCAAACAAAGCCAAGAAGAACCAAGCCACATCAGAAGGAAAACAACAGTGTAAAGAACAGGTAGTGAAACTTAGAACAGGCGAGGACAGGTATACAGAGAATGACAAGAGGTGTGTGAAGAACTCAACAAGAGTTCCAGGAGGTCTTCACAACAGAACAAGGTGAGGTCACTGTGCTAGGAGAAAGGGAAGTAAACCAGGCGGCCTTGGAAGAGTTCGAAATTACGAGAGAGGAGGTCAAGAGACACCTGCTGGATCTGGATGTTAGAAAGGCTGTTGGTCCAGACGGGATCTCGCCATGGGTACTGAAAGAGTGTGCAGAGGCACTTGCTTGCCACTCTCATAGTGTATAGTAAGTCACTGGAGACGGGAGACCTACCAGAAATATGGAAGACGGCGAATGTGGTCCCAATATACAAAAAGGGCGACAGGCAAGAGGCACTGAACTACAGGCCAGTGTCCTTGACTTGTATACCATGCAAGTGATGGAGAAGATCGTGAGAAAAAACCTGGTAGCACATCTGGAGAGAAGGGACTTCGTGACAAATCGCCAACATGGGTTCAGGGAGGGTAAATCTTGCCTGACTGGCTTAATAGAATTCTACGACCAGGTGACAAAGATTAAGCAAGAAAGAGAGGGCTGGGCGGACTGCATTTTCTTGGATTGTCGGAAAGCCTTTGACACAGTACCGCATAAGAGGCTGGTACATAAGCTGGAGAGACGCAGGTGTAGCTGGTAAGGTGCTCCAGTGGATAAGGGAGTACCTAAGCAATAGGAAGCAGAGTTACGGTGAGGGGTGAGACCTCCGATTGGCGTGAAGTCACCAGTGGAGTCCCACAGGGCTCTGTACTCGGTCCTATCTTGTTTCTGATATAGTAAATGATCTCCCGGAGGGTATAGATTCATTTCTCTCAATGTTTGCGGACGATGCCAAAATTATGAGAAGGATTAAGACAGAAGAGGACTGTTTGAGGCTTCAAGAAGACCTAGACAACCTGAAGGAATGGTCGAACAAACATTGTTAGAGTTTAACCCAACCAAATGTAATGTAATGAAGATAGATGTAGAGGAGCAGGAGGCCAGATACAAGGTATCATCTGGGAGAGGAAATTCTTCAGGAGTCAGAGAAAGAAAAAGACTTGGGGGTTGATATCACGCCAGACCTGTCTCCTGCAGCCCATATCAAGAGGATAACATCAGCGGCATATGCCAGGCTGGCCAACATAAAAACGGCATTCAGAAACTTGTGTAAAGAATCATTCAGAACTTTGTATACCACATATGTCAGCCAATCCTGGAGTATGCAGCCCCAGCATGGAGTCCATATCTAGTCAAGGATAAGACTAAACTGGAAAAGGTTCAAAGGTTTGCCACCAGACTAGTACCCGAGCTGAGAGGTATGAGCTACGAGGAGAGACTACGGGAATTAAACCTCACTTCGCTGGAAGACAG
This sequence comes from Procambarus virginalis, assembly GCA_020271785.1. Classification (NCBI taxonomy): domain Eukaryota; kingdom Metazoa; phylum Arthropoda; class Malacostraca; order Decapoda; family Cambaridae; genus Procambarus; species Procambarus virginalis. The sequence continues at coordinate 41,291 of WNGS01069842.1, read as the reverse complement.
AAGAGTTAGGGGGACATGATCACCACATTCAAGATTCTGAAGGGAATTGATAGGGTAGATAAAGACAGGCTATTTAACACAAGGGGCACACGCACAATGGGACACAGGTGGAAACTGAGTGCCAAATGAGCCACAGAGATATTAGAAAGAACTTTTTTAGTGTCAGAGTGGTTGACAAATGGAATGCATTAGGAAGTGATGTGGTGGAGGCTGACTCCATACACAGTTTCAAGTGTAGATATGATAGAGCCCAATAGGCTCAGGAATCTGTACACCTGTTGATTGACGGTTGAGAGGCGGGACCAAAGAGCCAGAGCTCAACCCCCGCAAACACAACTAGGTGAGTACAACTGGTGAGTACCACACACACACACACACACACACCACCACACACACACACACACACACACGAGTATCTCAGAGTGAGGAGGGAGCAGAGAGACAGCATGAAAATGACATTGCTTGTAAAGCTAAGACCCATCCAAAACTGCTCCTTAGCCACATCAGGAGGAAAACAGCAGTGAGCCTTGAGACACCTTACCTTGATACCTTGAGGTGCTTCCGGGGCTTAGCGTCCCCGCGGCCCGTTCATCGACCAGGCCTCCTGGTTGCTGGACTGATCAACCAGGCTGTTGGACGCGGCTGCTCGCAGCCTGACGTACGAGTCACAGCCTGGTTGATCAGGTATCCTTTGGAGGTGCTTATCCAGTTCTCTCTTGAACACTGTGAGGGTTTGCCAGTTATGCCCCTTATGTGTAGCGGGAGCGTGTTGAACAGTCTCGGGCCCTGATGTTGATAGAGTTCTCTCTCAGAGTACCAGTTGCACCTCTGTTTTTCAACGGGGGTATTCTGCACATCCTGCCATGTCTTCTGGTCCCACGTGATGTTATTTCTGTGTGCAGGTTTGGGACCAGCCCCTCTAATATTTTCCATGTGTAAATTATTATGTATCTCTTATTATGTATCTATGGTGAGATTCTGTCAGGCCCAATAACCTTTATTGGCATTCAGCTAAAAAAGATTCCTTTTGACCTCATCACAGGTGAGCTCACATACCTCCAAATACCTCAAATACCTCAAAGATCTTGGTTTGCCGCCCCCTCATTTAGTACAGGGCTTCTCCTTGCTCTAGTGGGAAGATCTCCTGGAATTCTTGTTGAGTTCCTCACACACCTCCTTGTCATTCTCTGTGTATCTGTTCTCCCCTTTCCCCAGTTTCATCACTTGTTCCTTCACATGTTCCAGCTCATGCGCTATGGAAAAAATGAAAATATAAAAACGGAAAACCACGTACAAAACTCAGGCAAATCATAACATAGCACGAAAAGGCAATGTAAAGGATTTGGGTGTACTCATGTCGGAAGACCTTACCTTTAAAGAACACAATAAAGTGGCCGTCACAACTGCACGAAAAATGACGGGTGGATAACAAGAACTTTTCACACTAGAGATGCTATACCGATGATGACACTTTTCAAAACGCTGGTGCTCTCTAGAGTGGAGTACTGCTGCACAATGACAGCCCCTTCAAAGCTGGAGAAATGCTGACCTGGAGAGCGTGCAGAGGTCCTTTACTGCTAGAATCCACTCGGTAAAACATCTAACTATTGGGACCGACTAAAGAGCCTAAATCTGTACTCCCTTGAGCGCAGGCGGGAGAGATAATAATAATTTACACATGGAAAATATTAGAGGGGCTGGTCCCAAAACCTGCACACAGAAATAACATCACGTGGGACCAGAAGACATGGCAGGATGTGCAGAATACCCCCGTTGAAAAACAGAGGTGCAACTGGTACTCTGGGTGCAACTGGTAAAAAAGGGTGCAGAAGCACTAAGGTGCCACTCTCTATGGTATATAACAGGTCATTGGAAACAGGAGACCTACCAGAAAGTTGGAAGACAGCTAACGTACTCCCAATATACAAAAAGGGTGACAAGCATGAGGCACTGAACTAAAGGCCAGTTCCCTAGCTTGTATTCCATACAAGGTGATGGAGAAGATCGCGAGGAAAAGGCTCGTAGAACATCTGGAGGGAAATAGCTTTGTAGTACACCACCAGCATGTGTCAGAGATGGTAAATCCCATGCCTGTGCCTGTCTAGCACTCACAGGCTTAATAGAATTCTATGACCAGGCGACAAAAATTAGGCAAGGAAGAGAAATGGTGGCCAGGCTGCATTTTCTCAGACTGTCAGAATGACTTTGACACAGTACCCCATACAGTACTGTTGTACTGTATGTACCCCATACAGTACCATACAGACACAGTACGCTGTTACAAAGGTAACAGCGTTTTAAACGGGCAGGAGTAACAGGTAAGGTGCTCCAGTAGATAAAGGAGAATCTAAGCAGCAATAAACAACGAGTAACTGTGACGGGGGAGGCATCAGATGGCGAGATGTCACCAGCGGAGACCCACAGGGATCTGTACTTGGGCCCATCCTGTTTCTAATATATGTATAATATATCTGAATTATGGCATTTGTGCTTGGGGTTTTGCTATACAAAATCATCTACGTCTTCTAATTACTCAACACAAATCCGCTATTAGAACAATAACAAACTCTGGCCCCAGACAGCACTCTGCCCCCGAACTTAAATCTTTGAATATGTTAGATATTAAGTCACTACACATCCTCTTAAGTGTACTCTGTATATATGCAGTATATGATGTTGAACATCATTAAAATTTTGAGAGAGTGCTAAGAAGTAAGATCACAAAATACATGGAATCACAGCATCTCCATAACCCCCGACAACATGGTTTCAGAACAGGGCGCTCTTGCCTGTCGCAGTTGCTGGACCACTATGATATGGCATTAGATGCTATGGAAGACAAACAAAACGCTGATGTAATTTACACAGATTTCGCAAAAGCTTTTGATAAATGCGACCATGGTGTTATTGCACATAAAATGCGCTCAAAAGGAATTACCGGAAAAATAGGCAGATGGATCTACAATTTCCTGACCAACAGAACCCAATGTGTAATAGTCAACAAAATAAAATCCAGCCCATCAACCGTTAAGAGCTCAGTCCCCCAGGGTACTGTGCTTGCTCCAGTACTTTTTCTCATCCTCATATCGGACATAGACAAGAACACAACCTATAGCACTGTATCATCCTTTGCAGATGACACCATGATCTTCATGAGAGTAGGCAACATAGAGGACACGGCAAACCTCCAGTCAGATGTAGATCAGATCTTTCTATGGGCTACAGAAAATAATATGGTGTTTAACGAAGATAAGTTCCAGCTCATGAGCTATGGAAAAAATGAAAATATAAAAACGGAAACCACGTACAAAACTCAGACAAATCATAACATAGCACGAAAAGGCAATGTAAAGGATTTGGGTGTACTCATGTCGGAAGACCTTACCTTTAAAGAACACAATAAAGTGGCCGTCACAACTGCACGAAAAATGACAGGTTGGATAACAAGAACTTTTCACACTAGAGATGCTATACCGATGATGATACTTTTCAAAACGCTTGTGCTCTCTAGATTGGAGTACTGCTGCACAATGACAGCCCCTTTCAAAGCTGGAGAAATTGCTGACCTGGAGAGCGTGCAGAGATCCTTTACTGCTAGAATCCACTCGGTAAAACATCTAAACTATTGGGACCGACTAAAGAGCCTAAATCTGTACTCCCTTGAGCGCAGGCAGGAGAGATACATAATAATTTACACATGGAAAATATTAGAGGGGCTGGTCCCAAGCCTGCACGCAGAAATAACATCACATGAGACCAGAAGACATGGCAGGATGTGCAGAATACCCCCGTTGAAAAACAGAGGTGCAACTGGTACTCTGAGAGAGAACTCTATCAACATCAGGGGCCCGAGACTGTTCAACACGCTCCCGCTACACATAAGGGGCATAACTGGCAAACCCCTCACAGTGTTCAAGAGAGAACTGGATAAGCACCTCCAAAGGATACCTGATGAACCAGGCTGTGACTCATACGTCAAGCTGCGAGCAGCCGCGTCCAACAGCCTGGTTGATCAGTCCAGCAACCAGGAGGCCTGGTCGATGAACGGGCCGCGGAGACGCTAAGCCCCGGAAGCACCTCAAGGTAACCTCAAGGTAAGGAATATGACCGAAATGGTAAGATTAATAATTCTAACACGAATCTTCTCAACATTTCTTACGTTTTTCTTCACTGTCTGGGGTAATTGAAAAATTAACTCGCAAGACTTCTCACATTCTCATAGACTGATTTTTATGCACTCCGTTTCATGCTTACATTTGTTTTTGAGTGAGGTGACAGGAAACAAATCATTGGGAAAAGACAGAACACAAAACAATGGGTATAAATGAGGTATATAAAACCATGGGTACACATTTTATCTGCTAGCTTCATGCAGGTCGGCGTTTAATCCCCGACCGTCCAAGTAGTTGGGCCCCATTCTTTCCCCCCGTCCCATCCCAAATCCTGATCCTGACCTCTTCCCAGAGCTATATAATCGTAATTACTTGGCGCTTTCCCAAATAATTAAATTAATTCTGTGCTGATTTGGGGTCTTGAAGTGGGTAGAATGTAATTATGTGATAATTGGCTGTTGATTGCTAGTTTTGACTTTTTGATGTGTAGGACCTCGCTGATGCCGAGCCTCCTGTTATCGTTGTATCTGTCGATAATTTCTGTGTTGCTTGTTAAGATTTCTCTGGTGATGGTCTGGTTGTGTAAGGAGATTATATGCTCCTTGATGGAGCCCTGTTGTTTATGCATTGTTAATCTCCTAGAAAGAGACGTTGTTGTCTTGCCTATATACTAAGTTCTTTGGGGCTGACAGTCCCCAAGTGGGCATTTGAAGGCATAGACGACGTTGGTTTCTTTCAAGGCGTTCTGTTTGGTGTCTGGAGAGTTGTTCATTAGTAAGTTGGCCGTTTTCTTGTTTTTGTAGTAAATTGTTAATTGTATCTTCTGATTTGTGTCAGTGGGGATAACGTTCCTAGTAATAATATCTTTCAGGACACTTTCCTCCGTTTGTGAGCCGTTGAAAAGAAGTTCCTGTAAAACAGTCTAATAGGGGGTACAAGAGTTGTGTTAGTTGACTCTTCAGAGGTTGCATGGCGTTTCATCTTTCTTTTTATGACGTCTTCAACATAACCGTTAGAGAAGCCATTGTTGACTAGGACCTGCCTTACCCTACAGAGTTCTTCATCGACTTACTTCCATCCTGAGCTGTGCCTGAGAGCACGGTCGACATAAGCGTTAACAACACTCCTCTTGTACCTGTCTGGGCAGTCACTGTTGGCATTGAGGCACATTCCTATGTTTGTTTCTTTAGTGTAGACTGCAGTGCAGAAGCCACCATTCCTCTCCGTTACTGTTACATTTAGAAAGGGCAAACTCTCATCACTCTCAATCTCGTGTGTGAAAATCAACACCGAATTTTGCTCGAATGTCTCCATCAGCTGCTGCAGATGTCTGACATCAAGTACCTGTGTAAAAATGTCATCAATGTACCTGCAGTATATGGCGGGTTTCAAGTCCATGTCAACTAAGACCTTCTGCTCTATGGTACCCATGTAGAAGTTTGCAAACAGAACACCTAGTGGAGAACCCATAGCATCCCCATCAACTGGCTTTTGCACATCGGGACTCAAGAAGGGTGCCTCTTTAGTGCAAGCTTGGAGTAACTTTCTCAGTATGCTCTCTGGTATGTCAAGAGGAGTACAAGCTGGATCACGATACACTCTGTCTATCATCATCCCGATTGTTTCGTCCACAGGCACGTTGGTAAACAGCGACTCCACATCCAAAGAGGCTCTTATTCCTGTGGCCCATGCTCCACGCAGTAAGTCAACGAATTCCCTTGGAGACTTCAGGCTAAAAGCACAAGGCACAAAAGGAGTCACCAGGCAATTGAGTCACTTAGCCAGTCACTTGGTCTGCATGTGTATGTGTGGATATCTGGCTGATGATTGGCCGAAGTGAGTTTCCAGTCTTGTGGATCTTGACATTCCCATATGCGTAACCAGGTCTGCATTCCCCGAAAAAATATTTGGCAGGTGGAGTCAGGATTTTTTGGCGTTCACAGTTTCGATCAATCTGTTTACCTTCGTTTTCAATTCAGCTGTAGTGTCCTTCGTTACCTTTTGGAATTTAGCTCTCAAGTCCATCTTGAGTCACGATGGTCACATGTATACGCAAGTAGATGGGGTCGCCATGGGTTCTTCCCTAGGTGTCCTGTTTGCAAACTTCTACATGGGTACCTTATCTACCTTGGATTTGTTCCGGGGCTTAGCGTCCCCGCGGCCCGGTCATCGACCAGGCCTCCTCGTTGCTGGACTGGTCAACCAGGCTGTTTGATGCGGCTGCTCGCAGCCTGACATATGAATCACAGTCTGGTTGATCAGGTATCCTTTGGAGGTCAAGATATCCAAGATATCTCGGTCAAGATATCTTGGTCTTTGGTTAATCAAGATATCCTTTTATCTCCAGGGTACCATAGAGCAGAGGGTCTTAATTGACATGGACTTGAAACCCGTCATATACTGCAGGTACGTTGATGACATTTTTATACAGGTACCTGATGTTAGACGTCTGACCTTCCAGAAGTTGACAGGACTACAGTACATATGTTGAGAGATCAGTAAGCTATTGTGGCAGCCTTATTAACCCTGAAGAGGTTGACAAGACTATAAAGTATTCTGGATGGTTGGTCAGTAAGCTATTATGGTGGCCTTAACAACTCTGCACAGATTGAGAGGACTATCGTATATTTGCTGAGAGGTCAGTAAGTTATTGTGGTGGCCTTAATGACCTCCATAGGTTGACAGGACTAAAGTATACTTGCTGTTTGGTCAGTAAATTATTGTTGTGCGTATTAATAACCCTCCAGATGTTAACAGGCCTTAAACCATAGATTATTGGTAATCTTGAGTTTAATTAACCAATTTCGTTAAGTTTTTATTAAAGGTTTTTAATAAATTATTTTTTAAATTATATTCTTCGAAAACGTTTAATTTTAAAGAGAATGTGATTAAATAATTACATAGACCAAATTTTCACTCAAGGAAGATATCTTTTCATATATTTCAACATATATTGAGGACAGTTAATGAGTAAATTAACTGGTTATATGACCAAAGTTGCTCAACACAGACGGACTATGAACAACCACAGGACACTCCAGGACGTCTTGGAGAGCAACTTAGAGAAGAAGAATGAATGAAATATGAGACAACGGAACTTGGAGTGAACTTGTTTTAGGCTCAAAACAACAAGAATCGCCCGTTTGCCTGGTTCATGGTTATCTTCAGTTTACCCCCTTCCCCCCCCACCCCCTCCTCTCTGTCTGTCTGTCTGTTTCTCTCTCATTATTTTCTTCTCTTCATACATGCGAGTTCAAGAGTAGACGCCTGCTGACTCCTGTTAACAGACTGAGAGATTTCGTTGCCATAGGTCAAGTTAAACATTATTCTACTAGAATTCCCTGGAACACAACCCGCCAGTCGGTTTTACTTCCAGGTCTTCAATTGCTGGTGGCTGAACAGGGGCGAACAGTTGCTGACTTGCTCCCAGTCAATCCTCTCCTGGTTTTTGTCAGAGGGCGATTGGGAGTGTATCTCTCTCTCTCTCTCTCTCTCGTATGTCCCTCTGGCTCTCATATGTTGCCAGAGGGGGGAACTATCAGGAGAAAGCGCCAACCATTACGACTATATAGCACTAGGAAGAGTCAGGATAAGGATTTGGGATGAGACGGGGGGAGGAACCACTTGGACTGAACAAGGTGACACAGGTGGAAACTTAGTACCCAAATGAGCCACAGAGACGTTAGAAAGAATTTTTTCAGTGTCAGGGTAGTTAACAAATGGAATGCATTAAGTATTGTTTTGGTGGAGGCTGACTCTATACACAGTTTCAAATGTAGATATGATAGAGCCCAATAGTTTCAGGAATCTGTACACCAGTTGATTGACAGTTGTGAGGCGGGACCAAAGAGTCAGAGCTCAACCCCCGCAAACACAACTAGGTGAGTACTGTCGGGATTGAACGCCGACCTGCATGAAGCGAGACCGTCGCTCTACCGTCCAGCCCAAGTAGTTGAACATATGTTGACAGAGTGAGTCAGAATTTCAAAGAAACTTACAGGATTGTGTCCATCCTGTCACCACTGATAACAGGAGTGCTGCAGCTTAACAAACACTCCGACACTCTTGCACAATGTAAGACCTCAAGACAATCTCATTAACTTCCTCTGTACACCCGAAAAAACTTTCAACCATCTTTAAATTCACATATACACTATTAGACCCTTAA
>WNGS01069842.1:0-10638 GCA_020271785.1 Procambarus virginalis | reverse complement strand
AGTCTTTCCTGTAGACATATGTTATTAAATATGACCGAAAAAGTAAGATTAATAATTCTAACACGAATTTTCTCAATTTTCCTTATGTTTCTTTTTACTGATGACGGTAAATTAAAAATCAATTCTCCAAAATTCATTCTTTATTTCTAGTCTGACGCGACACTTGAGCGCTTTTCGTAAAACTTATTATATTTTCAAAGACTTTTAGTTTATCTACACAACTTATGCTTTTATGAAACAAACATTGGCTCTTATACCTGCATTTGGGTGAGGTGATGTAATACTTTAGTGGGGTGAAACACAGAACATGGAAAACGGGGTCTAGATTTGTAGAAGTAGAAGTCGGGTCCCAATAGAACTGCAGAAGGCCTATTGGCCCATATTTCTTGATGTTTCTATATTGGAGCGGAGTCTTGAAGTGGGTAGAATATAGTTGTACGTTAATTGGCTGTTGATTGCTGATTCCAGCAATCAACAGCCAATTAACGTACAACTATATTCTACCCACTTCAAGACTCCGCTCCAATATAGAAACATCAAGAAATATGGGCCAATAGGCCTTCTGCAGTTCTATTGGGACCCGACTTCTACTTCTACAAATCTATACCCTGTTTTCCATGTTCTGTGTTTATATATATATGTTGTACCTAGTAGCCAGAACGTCATACTCGGCCTACTATATGCAAGGCCCGATTTACCTAATAAGCTACTTTGAACTTCTTGTTCCGGGTAGCGAATCTTTAACAACAACAACAACCTAATAAGCCAAGTTTTCCTGAATTTATAATATTTTATATTTTTTTCTTATGATATGTCCATTTCACTATGTATGAGTTATTTTTTTTAATTTGTGTTAAAACTAAAGTAGATATATGACCGAACCCAACCAACCCTACCTAACCTAACCTAACCTATCTTAACCTAACCTAAACTAACATAACTAAGTCAATAATTTATGTTCTTAATATAATATAATAATAATATTACAAATTAACCAATTGGAAAAAAAGAAAAAAAAAAAGGAAATCACTCGGCCTATTAGGCAATTCGGGCCTTGCCTAGTAGGCCGAGAAGTGCGTTATGGCTACAAGGTACGACATTTATGTATATATATAGGACGTAGCCTCGAATCCTCGTCACGGCACTTGTGGATTTGTTCATGTGAAGCATCACGCTATTGTTATTTGTGTGTGTAATGATGTAAGGGTGAAGAGGTAGAGCGGCCTATTGACATAGCTCGAGTGCACGGGGAGTTGTGTAAAATCCTGGTTTGTGTTTGGGAGAGGCTGGTGGATCCAAGTAAGTTCAGTAGAACTTCTGGTTTCAACTTTTTTGACCATGTCGTAGCTTAGTCAATTAAGGCAGCGTCTGGGATGCTCTCGGACGTAGGTTCGAATCCTAATCACGGGCCTTGTTGATTTGTTCATTTCATGCATTACGCTATTGAGATTTCTGTGTGTAAATTAGATAAGTTTAGATTTAGGAAAGACCTGGGTAAATACTGGTTCAGTAACAGAATTGTTGATTTGTGGAACCAATTGCTGCGTAATGTGGTGGAGGTGGTAGAGGTGGGGTCCCTTGATTGTTCTTAGTGTGGGTTGGACATAAATATGAGTGGGATTGGGTGGTAATAAATAGGAGCTGCCTCATATGGGTCAATAGGCCTTATGCAGTTACCTTTTTTCGTATGTTCTTATTTATTTATTTACTTACAATTTATTAATTTATATTAATTTATTTCTTACGTTAATATATTTATTTCGATAGTGGCTTGTATGAATTTAAAGTGGACTGTAGCATCCTAAATTGCCAGACAATGTTTCCTACACAAGGTGGGCGGTTCTTTATTTATATAGTCTATCACTCAAAATTAATCGATTGGTAGAAATTCACTACAATGTTAATACTACATGGGTTAGTAAATACTGGGGAAGCCTTATCTGATAAGAAGGCTTCAGCATTTTGTTATTGGTGTAGAGCAAATGGATAGCCAGCTAGTCACGTGTTCTCCAGTCTTTGGGTAAGGCCACATTAATAATACCTTCACTTCTCAATTCACCTACCAACGAGATTGCACACTAATATTTGCTGCACATAAATTGTTCTATTTACATGTATATTATAAAATTTTGAAATAAAGGGGGGAGGGGGATTATTGCTCACCCCTGGAGTTGGTGTTTATATACGGCATAACCATAACAGTATAATTACACAATGAAATAAGAGCTCTACAAATCATTTAGTACGGATATAATGCCTTCCTGGTACGACGGTGTCGGTGCTGTCTAACTTCGCCACAATAACTTGTTATGCACAACTGCTCGGGATGACATCACGACAAGTCTCAACTGTCCACGGTTAAAATGGCTATTCCCCCCCCCCTCCCTTCTCCCTCTCCCTCTCGCATTGGCTGTTCTCCAGATGCGTTTTATCAAGAGGTGGAAAGAGGATTTATATTTAATCTATTATAAAACTGATAATTAGGTTGGTCCAAGGGAAATGTTTTTATGATGTTTACAGTCCAGAGACTGATGTATTAAGAAGAATTTCCAATATTATTAGCTGGTGAATTTAATGGCGACATGGCAATGATACCCGTTTTCTTCCAGGGAAATTCCACTGCAACTTCGTTTTCTTTTAATGAATTTGTTAGTAAATAGCGACGTTATTTCCGACGTGAAATGCACAATAAAATAGGAGGAAGTAAAAATGAAATAAGAATTAATGTCATTAGACAAGTAGAATACAGATGACAAAGTAAAAATGAAGTCAATAAAGATTGCCTTGGTTTAAAACATCATAAATATAGAAAAATTACCAAAATTACACTAGAATAAATGAGGTAGATTGCTTTGAGGTACACTCACGTACACTGAAACATGTATACACTATGTGTACACTGTATTGTACATATAGTATACAATACAGGCACAGGCATAATCAAATATATATTAAGTCATTTACCTTAGGCCTACCCCAACATGGCCTATATGTTCATTCCGACCCCCAGACCCTTTTCTTTACAAATTTGGGTAAGGTCAGCCCCAAGACTGTGGCCTCCAGTTATGAATTGACAAACATTCACATATTACAGATATATAAATATATTTACATAGCCTAGCAACACTTGCACATGTGTTAAAAGCAAGAGAGTGAATACATATTAGCAGAGATGACCTCTGGATACACACCTGAACCCTACAGTAATGAGTCACTTGGTAAACCTTTACTCATCGGTCCAAAGCAACAGACATCCTCTGCCTTTGAGTAATCGGCGATAAATATTCATATGTTTTAATCACCTGACGAACTCATTTGCTCTCTGCCTCGGGTAAAAATAGTTACGTCTTTCCCCTGAGCTCTGGGAAACAGAGCTCAGGGGAAAGACGGTCCAAGATATGATGGACTACATTACGCAGAAGTGCAAGGACGCAGCAAACAAGTTTGTCCCAGCCCAAAAGGAAAACAGTGAAATGAAGATGAGAAACCCATGGTTTAATCAGATATATAGGCAAGCTAAGCAGCAAAGTAAAAGGGCATGGAGAAACTATAGGAATAACAGGACACTGGAGAGCAGAGAAAGATACCAGAATGCCAGAAATGAATGTCAGGATGAGAAGAGAGGCAGAAAGACAATACGAAAATGACATCGCAAGCAAGGCAAAGACTCAGCCTAAATTGCTGCATAGCCAAATCAGGAGAAAAACAACAGTAAAGGAACAGGTCATGAAATTAAGGATAGGGGCAGAAGGATTCACTACAAACGACAAGGAAATGTGTTAGGAACTGAATAAGAAATTCCAGGAGGTCTTCACCTTAGAACAAGGAGAAATTCCAGAGATAAGAGAGGGAATAGCTAACCAGAAACCACTGGAAGAGTTTGAGATTACCAGCGGGGAAGTAAGGAAGTGTTTACTAGAGTTGGATGTGACAAAGGCTATAGGCCCAGATGGAATCTTCCCATGGATACTAAAGGAAGGAGCAGAAGAACTGTGCCTACCACTCTCCATAGTGTATAACAAATCACTGGCAACAGGGGAACTGCCAGAAATTTGGAAAGCAGCTAACGTAGTCCCGATATACAAGAAAGGGGATAGACAGGAGGCACTGAATTACAGGCCGGTGTCCCTAACCTGCATACCATGCAAGCTGATGGAGAAGATTGTGCGAAGAAAGCTAGTGGAGCATCTGGAGCGAAAGAACTTTGTAACACAGCATCAACATGGGTTCAGGGATGGCAGGTCCTGCCTCACAGGGTTACTTGAATTCTACGACCAGGCAAGAAAGAGAAGGGGTGGGCAGACTGCATATTTTTGGATTGTCAGAAAGCCTTTGATACAGTGCCAAACAAGAGGCTAGTGAGAAAGCTGGAGATGCAGGCAGGAGTGAAAGGGAAGGTACTCCATTGGATAAAGGAGTACCTAAGCCACAAAAAACAACGAGTCAGTGTGAGGGGTGAGGTCTCAGATTGGCGAGACGCTACGAGTGGAGTCCCGCAGGGGTCAGTCCTTGGACCTATACTGTTTCTGATATATGTAAATGATCTCCCAGAGGGTATAGAACCGTTTCTCTCAGTGTTTGCCGATGAAAATTATGAGGAGGATTGAAACTGAGGATGATAGTAGGAGGCTACAAGATGACCTAGACAGACTGAGTGAATGGTCCAACAAATGGCTGTTGAAGTTCAACCCGAATAAATGCAAAATAATGAAACTAGGCAGTGGAAACAGGAGGCAAGACACAGGATACAGAATAGAAGATGAAGTACTTAATGAAACAGACAGAGAGAAAGATCTAGGAGTTGATATCATACCAAGCCTGTCTCCTGAAGCCCACATAAAAAGAATAACGTCTGCGGCATATGCGAGGCTGGCTAACATCAGAACAGCATTCAGGAACCTGTGTAAGGAATCATTCAGAATCTTGTACACCACATATGTAAGACCAATCCTGGAGTATGCGGCCCCCGCATGGAGCCCGTATCTTGTCAAGCACAAGACGAAGCTGGAAAAAGTCAAAAGGTATGCCACTAGACTAGTACCAGAACTAAGAGGCATGAGTTACGAGGAAAGGCTGCGGGAAATGCACCTTACGACACTGGAAGACAAAAGAGTAAGGGGAGACATGAGCACAGCCTACAAAATCCTCAGGGGAATCGACCAGGTAAACATGGACAAACTATTCAACACTGGTGGAACGCGAACAAGGGGACACAGGTGGAAACTGAGTACCCACATGAGCCACAGAGACGTTAGAAGGAACTTTTTTAGTGTCAGAGTGGTTGACAAATGGAATGCATTAGGAAGCGATGTGGTGGAGGCTGACTCCATACACAGTTTCAAGGGTAGATATGATAGAGCCCAATAGGCTCAGGAAACTGTACACCTGTTGATTGACGGATGAGGGGCGGGACCAAAGAGCCAGAGCTTAACCCCCGCAAGCACAACTAGGTGAGTACAACTAGGTGAGTACACACACACACACACACACACACACACACACACACACACACACACACACACACACACACACACACACACACACACACACACACACACACACACACCTTCCGGAAAGCTGGAAGACAGTTATTAATGTAGTCCCAATATACAAAAAGGGTGACAGGCAAGAGGCACTGAACTACAGGCCAGTTTCCCTAACTTGTATACCATGCAAGGTGATGGAGAAGATTGTGAGGAAAAGGCTCGTAGAGCATCTGGAAGGAAACAGGTAACACACCACCAGCATGGGTTCAGAGATGGTAAATCGTGCCTCACAGGCCTAATTGAATTCTATGACCAAGCAACACAAATTAGGCAGGAAAGAGAAGGGTGGGCAGACTGCAAATTCTTGGACTGTCAGAAAGCCTTTGACACAGTACCTCAAAAAAGGCTGTTACAAAAGTTGGAGCAGCAGGCAAGAGTAAAAGGTAAGGTGCTCCAGTGGATAAGGGAGTATCTAAGCAATAGGAAACAGCGAGTAACGGTGAGGGGGGAGGCATCAGAGTGGCGAGATGTCCCCAGCGGAGTCCCACAGGGTTCTGTACTCGGACCCATCCTGTGTCTAGTATATGTAAACGACCTTCCAGAAGGTATAGACTCATTCCTCTCAATGTTTGCTGACAATGCAAAAATAATGAGAAGAATCAAAACAGATGAAGATAGACAGAGACTACAGGACGACCTGGACAAACTGGAGGAATGGTCTAGAAAATGGCTACTAAAGTTCAACTCAGGAAAGTGTAAAGTAATGAAATTGGGCGAAGGGAGCAGAAGGCTGAACACAAGGTACCATCTGGGAGGTGAAATCCTAAAAGATACAAATAGAAAGAAAGATCTGGGGGTCGATATCACCCCGAACCTGTCCCCACAGACCCACATCAAAAGGATATCATCAGCGGCATATGCTAGACTGGACAATATAAGAACTGCCTTTAGAAACTTGTGTAAGGAATCGTTCAGGACCCTGTATACCACTTATGTAAGACCAATCCTGGAGTATGCAGCTCCAGCCTGGAGTCCATACCTAGTTAAACACAAGACGAAGATAGAGAAGATTAAGAGGTATGTCACCAGACTGGTCCCGGAACTGAGAGGAATGAGCTACGAGGAAAGGCTAAGGGAGCTGAACCTTACAACCCAGGAAAACAGAAGAGTAAGGGGAGACATGATAACCACCTAGAAAATTCTCAGGGGAATTGACCGGGTGGACAAAGACAAACTCTTTAGCGCGGGTGGAACACGAACATGGGGACACAGGTGGAAACTTAGTACCCAGATGAGCCACAGAGACGTTAGAAAGAATTTTTTCAGTGTCAGGGTAGTTAACAAATGGAATGCATTAAGTAGTGTTGTGGTTGAGGCTGACTCCATACACAGTTTCAAATGTAGATATGATAGAGCCCAATAGGCTCAGGAATCTGTTCACCGTTGAGAGGCGGGACCAAAGAGCCAGAGCTCAACTCCCGCAAACACAACTAGGTGAGTACAACTAGGTGAGTATACACACACACACACACACACACACACACACACACACACACACACACACACACACACACACACACACACACACACACACACACACACACACAACCCAGACAGACCCAGACAGGAATATGATAGAAACAACATGGCCACCATTAACATAATAGAGAGAATAGCTTCTGTTGCTAGCAGGAATGGATCTGGACTACTAATCATGGGAGACTTCAACCATGGGAAGATAGATTGGGAGAACGGAGACCCGCATGGAGGACCAGAAACATGGAGAGCTAAGCTGCTGGACGTGGCAACAAGAAACTTTCTAAGCCAGCACATCAATGAACCAACAAGAATGAGAGGAGAAGATGAACCAGCAATGCTTGATTTGATATTTACCCTAAATGAGTGGGATATAAGGGAAGTCAAGATGGAAGCACCCTTGGGAATGAGTGATCACAGTGTATTGAACTTTGAGTACCTGGTAGAGCTAGGAATTATCTCCCCCAAAAAAGAACTAGGAAACAAAAGGCTGGCATACCGAAAGAGAAATTATGAGGAGATAAAAAGCTTCCTAAGGGAAAAACCTTGGGACAGACCTCAGAGCTAAGTCTGTACAAGATATGATCGACTATGTCACCCAAAAGTGTCAGGAGGCTGTAAGCAGATACATCCTGGCCGAAAAGGAAAAATCAGAGAAGCAAAAGAAGAATCCATGATTTAATAGGGCATGTATGGAAGCAAAGTAACTGAACAAAAGGGCGTGGAGGAACCTCTGGAATAACAAAACACCAGAAAGCAGAGAGAGAGATACCTGAGAACCAGGAATGAGTACGTCAGGGTGAGAAGAGAAGCAGACAAAAGTTATGAAAATGATATAGCGAACAAAGCCAAGACCGAACCAAAGCTACTCCACAGTCACATCAGAAGGAAAACAACAGTGAAAGAACAGGTAGTGAAACTTAGAACAGGCGAGGACAGGTATACAGAGAATGACAAAGAGGTGTGTGAAGAATTCAACAAGAGGTTCCAGGAGGACTTCACAACAGAACAAGGTGAGGTCACTGTGCTAGGAGAAAGGGAAGTACACCAGGCGGCCTTGAAAGGGCTCGAAATTACGAGAGACGAGGTCAAGAGACACCTGCTGGATCTGAATGTTAGAAAGGATGTTCGTCCAGATGGGATCTCGCCATGGGTACTAAAAGAGTGTGCAGTGGCACTTTGCTTGCCACTCTCCGTAGTGTATAGTAGGTCACTGGAGATCGGAGACCTACAAGAAATATGGAAGACGGCGAATGTGGTCCCAATATACAAAAAGGGCGACAGGCAAGAGGCACTGAACAACAGGCCAGTGTCCGTGACTTGTATACCTTGCAAGGTGATGGAGAAGATCGTGAGAAAAAACCTGGAAGCACAACTGGAGAGAAGGGACTTCGTGACAAATCGCCAACATGGGTTCAGGGAGGGTAAATCTTGCCTGACTGGCTTAATAGAATTCTACGACCAGGTGACAAAGATTAAGAAAGAAAGAGAGGGCTGGGCGGACTGCATTTTCTTGGATTGTCGGAAAGCCTTTGACACAGTACCGCATAAGAGGCTGGTACATAAGCTGGAGAGACAGGCAGGTGTAGCTGGTAGGGTGCTCCAGTGGATAGGGGAGTACCTAAGCAATAGGAAGCAGAGAGTTACGATGAGGGGTGAGACCTCCGATTGGCGTGAAGTCACCAGTGGAGTCCCACAGGGCTCTGTACTCGGTCCTATCCTGTTTCTGATATACGTAAATGATATCCCAGAGGGTATAGACTCATTCCTCTCAATGTTTCCTGACGACGCCAAAATTATGAAAAGGATTAAGACAGAGGAGGACAGCTTGAGGCTTCAAGAAGAGCTGGACAAGCTGCAGGAATGGTCGAACATATGATTGTTAGAGTTTAACTCAAGCAAATGCAATGAAATGAAGATAGGTGTAGGAAGCAGGAGACAAGATACAAGGTATCATTTGGGAGATGAAATACTTCAAGAGTCAGCGAGAGAGAAAGACCTGGGATTGATATCACGCCAGATCTGTCCCCTAAGCACATATCATAACAGAGAGTTAGTATAAATGGAGTCAAGTCAGAGTGGGAAAATGTTGTAAGTGGAGTGCCTCAAGGCTCTGTCTTGGGACCTCTGTTGTTTATGATATATATAAATGATTTAGATTCAGGTTTGAGTAGCAACATTTGCAAATTTGCCGATGATACGAAAATCGGTAGGGAAATTAATTCGGTGGAGGACTCACTATCACTTCAAGTTGATCTAGATAGGGTTTTGAAATGGTCAAAGGATTGGCAGATGCAGTTTAATGCTGATAAATGTAAAGTTCTGAGGCTAGGTAACGATGATAGAGTTACAAGATACGAGCTAGATGGTGTTGAGATTGCGAAGTCGGATTGCGAAAGGGATCTGGGAGTTATGATTAGTAAGAATTTAAAACAAAAGGATCAATGCATGAATGTTCGTAATAAGGCAAATCGGACACTCGGATTTATTAATCGCAGCGTTAGTAACAAGACACCTGGTGTGGTTCTCAAGCTATATCTTGCACTAGTTAGGCCCCATTTAGATTATGCAGTTCAGTTTTGGTCGCCATATTATAGAATGGATATAAATTCACTTGAACGTGTCCAGAGTAGGATGACTAAGTTAATTCCCCAAATTAGAAATCTTTCATATGAAGAAAGATTAACTAAGCTTAAGTTGCATTTATTAGTACAGGGGGTAATGATGTTGGAAGAGTTAGGAGTGAGGAACTAATACAGAGATTCAGGACAGCCATTGAATTAGTTATGAGCAAGGGAGGAATCCCGATCATATGTGGCATTCTTCCAAGAAAGGGAGTGGGAAATGAATGGATGTCGAGGGCACTTGGTGTCAATTGCCGACTGGAAAGATATTGCAAATCAAATGCAATATCTTTCATAGACAACTGGGAACACTTCTATGGAAGGAATGAAATGTATGCTCGTGATGGGGTGCATCTATCGAGAGCTGGGGTTGTTGCTGTTGCGAACTCGTTGGAAGAAGTGGTTAGAGTGTTTGTTTGGGTTTAAACTGTTAGTAATAGAGGTATGCGAATTGATTTGGAGGAAGGAGGTAATAAAAGTATGTGTTTGTAGGAGAAAGAATTGGCAAAATGATCAGGGAAAGAGAAGGGCCTCAAAATAACTATTCACTTAGGGTATATTACACTAACATAGAAGTCTAAGAAATAAAATTAACGAATTAAATGCTCTTGTTTGCACAGAAAAAATAGATATTATTGCACTTACCGAACGTGGATGAATGTAGATAATAGAGAACTATTAGCTGAATATCAAATATATGGATTTAAACTATTTCACACACATAGATATATTTGACGAGGAGGTTGATTAGCCATATACGTTAGGGACAATTTGAAAATGTAGTCTCAAAGAGGGAATCAAAACTGAGCCACACAGAAACTATTTGGATAAAATTAAACGAAAAAGCAAATAATATTATAATAGGAGTTATATATAGGCCACCAAATTTAGACAGAATGGAAGCAAAGCATCTATGGGATGAAATCTAGGGCATCTAGATCTAACAGTATTTTGTCATGTGACTTTAATTTTAGTGGAATAAACTGGTTGAA
>WNGS01069831.1:0-14834 GCA_020271785.1 Procambarus virginalis | reverse complement strand
TTTAGATTTCACCTGAGTTGTACAGGATTACCTACAAATATGCAAACCGGGAAGGTACCTACTGGATCTGTGAAAGTGACAGACAGGTGTGGGAAACATTGCCAAACTAATGAATGACATTCCTGAAGTACACAGGCTACAATTCACACAAAAACTACCAGAAATATATGCAGAGTATATAAAGACAGCAACGAACTCTGAGCACAACCCAGGGATTGAGAATTTAGAGAGTCAAAGTAGCAATGTAGAAGGACAGCGTCGAGGTACACAAAAATGAAGGCAATATTGTAGAGCAAACTGGTGATATGAATAAGGAGATAAAAAATGAGACGAATGAGAAAGACGAAAGCAACAAGGCGAAAGATAAGGGTAATACCGAGAATAAATGCAGAAACGAGAAGTTGGAACAAAAATCACAGAGGTAGCCAAGTCGTACACGGATACAAACAAGAATAATGCAATCACAGATGAAAATATTTGCAGGTATTATGCAAAAGGACAGTGCAGATATGGGCCCAGAGGCACGGAATGCTCATTCATGCACCCACGGAAATGCCGGAACTGGTTAGGGAAAGGCAGATGTCGTTTTGATACTGAGTGTAGATATTTTCACCCTAAGCTATGCAAACTCTCAGTTAATGAGAGGAAATGCTACGATCTTCATTGCCCCGATTTCCACGTCAGAGGTACACAGCGCTATATAAGAGAGGAAGTCCAATATAATAGCCCTGAACATTTTTTAGAGGCAGGCAGAAACAGAGGGAGAAACAGACAGGCAGAAACGTGGCAGGAGTACGGAGGAGAGGGGGAAATGCCCGAGACTGGACTACATTTCGTCATCAAGCCCACACATACTACACCCCCCAACTACACAGAGACTACCACACTCCCCAATATCACTTCCAAAACTGGACAAACCATTGCCACAACAACACACCCTGGGTCAGGGTAGAGAGGAGGGAGAACCACCAAAACCTTCCAGAAGTGACACACAATATGGACAATCATTCATTTTTGCAAACATTCAAGGTCTAAAGCCAAAGTCAAGAAATAAAGTCAAGTTCATAAATGGTCTCCTATTAGAGTCAAACTCCATATTTGGGGCATTCACGGAAACTCATACAAAAGATTACATGGATGGTGAAATCTGGATTCCAAATTATAATTTATACAGATGTGATAGAAAAACTAGGTCAAATGGAGGAGTCAGAGGAGTAGGTCTGTATATTAAAGAGGACCTGGTATGCACAGAACTACTAAACTCAACTAATGAGGTGGTAGAGGTACTTGGAATTAAGGTAGAGAAACTAAACCTAATTATTATTTTAATATATAAACCGCCAGATACAACGGTTGAGGAATTCACAGAGCAGATGCACAAAATAGAGAACATACTTGATGACCTAGCAAACCCAGCTCCAGATATTATCTTCCTTGGAGATTTCAATTTACCGAGTCTAAGATGGAGAATGGCAAACACAAATATCATAGCAGGGAATGACCCGGGAAATAACCAGCCACAGGTCAGAGAACTTTTGAGATTCTGTGACAAATTCTCGCTCAATCAACAGATTACAGAACCAACTAGGAACGAAAACACACTAGACTTGTTATTCACAAACAATGATGAACTAATCAGAGACATAACAATCTCAGATACTTCATACTCAGACCATAAGCTCATTGAAGTGCGAACTAGCATAAATAACGGTAGTAGATCTAAGAGACCCAACAAGCGAGAAGGAATATTCAATCAATTCAATTTCAACAATAAGAGGATTGACTGGGAAAAAATAAATGTAGACCTTTCAACCATTCAATGGGAGACGGTCTTAAGCGACAAAACTCCCACACAGGGAATAGCTCAACTGACAGCTGAAGCTTACAAGGTCTGCTTGAAGCACGTGCCGGTGAGGAGGGGCAGAAAGAGGAACACTCTAGAAAGAGAACGCAGACGACTGTACAGGAGAAGGAAAAAAATAACGGAAATGCTTCGGCAGACACAACTATCACAAGCAAGGAAAATAAGCCTAAGCAGGGAGATCGAAGAAATCGAACAAACGTTGAAGCGATCATATGAGTCTGAGGAAATGGAATTGGAACAGAGAGCTATACAAGAGATAAGGAAAAATCCGAAATATTTTTTCACATACGCTAAATCAAAATCCAAAACCTCGACCAGTATTGGACCGTTAATTACAAATGAAGGTACGTACACAGAGGACAACAAAGAGATTAGTGAAATTCTAAGAAGCCAGTATGAGGCTATGTTTAGCACACCAATTAACAACATGAAAGTTGATGACCCAGACAGCTTCTTTATGAATGACATTCAAGCTGCAGATAATATAACGGATATTACCACAAACTCGGAAGACTTTGAAAGAGAAATTGACAATATGCCCATGCACTCAGCCCCTGGGCCTGACTCATGGAATTCAATATTCATAAAGAAATGTAAAGTACCAGTAGCGAGAGCACTCAGCGTAATATGGAGAAAGAGCCTGGATACAGGGGAGATACCAGCAGCACTTAAATCTGCAGATATAGCTCCGTTGCACAAGGGGGGAGTAAAGCCTTGGCAAAAAATTATAGGCCAGTTGCACTAACATCACACATAATAAAAGTGTTTGAAAGAGTGATTAGGAATCAAATTTCTAGTTTTATGGAAAACAATGAATTGCACAATCCAGGACAACATGGATTTAGAGCGGGAAGATCCTGTCTGTCACAGTTACTCAACCACTATGACAAAATCACAGAAGCCCTAGAAGAAAAGCAAAATGCAGATGTTGTATACACAGACTTTGCAAAGGCTTTCGACAAATGTGACCATGGGGTGATAGCTCACAAAATGAGGTCAATGGGAATAACTGGAAAAGTAGGACGCTGGATACTCAATTTCCTGTCGAACAGAACACAAAGAGTAACAGTCAATCAGATAAAATCGAGTCCAAGCGATGTTAAAAGCTCTGTACCTCAAGGTACAGTCCTTGCACCGCTACTGTTCCTTATTCTCATATCTGATATAGACAAAAATACACGTCACAGCTTCGTGTCATCCTTCGCAGATGACACAAAAATCAGCATGAAAATTACCTCTGCTGAAGACATTGAAAAACTACAAACAGATGTCAACAAAGTTTTCGATTGGGCAGCAGAAAATAATATGATGTTTAACAGTGATAAATTTCAGGTACTCAGGTACGGCAAAAATGAGGATCTGAAACATAATACAGGGTACAAAACACAATCAAATCTTCCCATAGTAGAAAAACAGCATGTCAAGGATTTGGGAATAATGATGTCAGACGATCTAACGTTTAGGGAGCATAACCAAGCAAATATTGCGTCAGCCAGAAAAATGATCGGATGGATTACGAGAACTTTCAAATCCAGGGATCCCATCACAATGGTTGTACTCTTCAAGTCACTTGTGTTGTCCCGTCTCGAATACTGCTCAGTACTCACTTCCCCCTTCAGAGCAGGAGAGATTGCTGAAATAGAGGGAATACAGAGAACATATACGGCACGCATAGACGAGATAAAACACCTAAATTATTGGGATCGTCTCAAAGCTCTCCAAATGTACTCTCTAGAAAGGAGACGAGAGAGATACCAAATAATATACATGGAAAATACTGGAGGGCCAGGTCCCAAATCTACACAGTAAAATAACAACGTACTGGAGTGAACGATATGGAAGAAAATGCAAGATTGAACCAGTGAAGAGCAGAGGTGCCATAGGCACAATCAGAGAACACTGTATAAACATCAGAGGTCCGCGGTTGTTCAACGTCCTCCCAGCGACTATAAGAAATATTGCCGGAACAACCGTTGACATCTTCAAGAGAAAACTGGACTGTTTCCTAAGAGAAGTCCCGGATCAGCCGGGCTGTGGTGGGTATGTGGCTCTGCGGGCCGCTCCAAGCAACAGCCTGGTGGATCAAACTCTCACAAGTCGAGCCTGGCCTCGGGCCGGGCTTGGGGAGTAGAAGAACTCCCAGAAGCCCATCAACCAGGTATCAACCAGGAGGTGAGGGACGGAGGGAGTGGCAGCCAGTGGCGGCCTGCCACTGCCACTGCCACTCAGCATACCAACTTAGTGGTTCGTTATGGTGAAAACGAATGTAGATACATATATATAGCGTCTGTATATAGTGAATAAGGGCAAAAACAGTATTGTGGGAGGAGAATGTGGGTGAGTCAAGTGACTTGAGGGAGGGCGTGAGTGGCTGGCTGGTACACGGTGGTCACTACTCGTTACTTTTTGACTCATAATAGCAACTTAGTGGTTCATTATGGTGAACAAAACATGCAGATACTTATATATAACCTGTGTATGTACTGTAATAACCGACAAAGTATTTGTTCACTGTTTGATGAACATAATTGAATCAACAACATGCACACCATATTTTTGAGTACAGCGATGATTCACTCATTTTATTATATAAATATATCACACTACACACTATTGAATAATATTACAGCAAAAAACTACAAAAAATCAATCAGAGACATTGAAATGATTAGGTAATTATCTCTTTGTGGCAACTCTGGCCTGACAGCTGGCGATCAACAGACCGCCTGGGACGCACGCTGAGTTAGCGCCTATTTTTTGCCAGACTTCCCCGCCCTATAGTGGGCAATATATGCCACTTACGGTTTTTGTATTATTTTTCCCGTGATCAGTGAACACAAATTAACAGGTTAGGAAGAAAAAATAATTTTTTTTTTTTTTTTTTTTTGGTATGCGCCTGTGGGTGTCAAATGGTATATAGCTATGCGCCATTTAAGGGTTAAGCTTCTAGGGGGTCCTGAGGAAATTTATACCAATGTGCGTAAGAAAAAAAATCTAATTTTTTTTTGTCTTCTAAAAATGTTAATTTGTGTTTCCTGAGCACAAGAAAAGTAATAAAAAAATTCTATTGTACCTACCAATGACATAATTGAACCGACGAGTTCGCCGATGATGTCACAGAGTGAGCGCCCAAGGGTGTTGCGTCAGGGAGCCATCGCGCGCAGTGGCTCAAGAGGCCCGAGTTGTTGCAAATTTATTTTCGCTGCATTATTTACAGTATCTATGGCACATTTTACAATAATTTTTTTTGCTAGTATTGTTCCAATTATTGTCATTTGACGTATTATGATAAAACTTGTATAAATTCACTACGCATTCACATATTATTGTCTCAAGTATGTGCATTAAAGTGGTATATTTTACAGGAAATATACAATGTATTAGTTTTTTTCAATATAGACACTAAAATTCACTTGATATGTACATGTATTTACAAACATATTAGACATTTAGTAGTCCTGGAGACTGTTATACTGTGCAGAACAGTCGACATGGCACAGAGGGACTGCACACGCTTTGCACCATGTTAACACCAATTTACGGTTCTGTGGCCTCATTTTTGTACTGTAACACACAATGCACCGACACTGGCCTGCTGCACCACGCACTCCAGTTGGTGGTAATATTTTGATTTAGTGTACCAGAAAGGCCTCCCTGTAAGCGAGCCTGGGTGCAGGAGCATGGTCCAATATTGGGTCCTGAATGGGTCTTTGTATGCCAGGGATGTCTTTGCCAAGCTTACCTAGTAATTGTTTCACAACCTGAAAACTAAACGAACGGAAATATGGTTTTCTACCTGTTTTC
Organism: Procambarus virginalis; assembly: GCA_020271785.1. Taxonomy (NCBI): domain Eukaryota; kingdom Metazoa; phylum Arthropoda; class Malacostraca; order Decapoda; family Cambaridae; genus Procambarus; species Procambarus virginalis. Next base: position 9,166 of record WNGS01069831.1, on the reverse strand, counting down.
ACAAGATACATGTTGTAACTGTTCAGCATTGTTACGTCAAGAAGGTGGAAAATCATCTTCTTGGTCCACTTCACTGTTTTCCGTACACACTCTACAGCACCCACCATCATGTCACATTTATCGACTAAACACATGTTGATGTTGTAGTCCATCACACAATCTGGCTTATATATTATTTGTTTTATTGTTCTGTTCACCTTGCCACTGCCCACCATTATACCAGGGTGAATGGTGTCAACATGTTCACTTCATGTCTGTCTTTCCACTGGACTGAAAGCATTGCACCACTTTTTCTTACCTTGCAATCACCTACTTGCATAGCAGTGTCAAACACAGGCATTTTCCTTCGTTTTGGCTTTACTGTGCCACACACTCCAGTTTTATTATCAAGCAAGAACCCTGTTAGTAAGGGACTGGTATAATAGTTATCCGTGTGCAATATGTAGCCCTGTTCATCTATATGGTGCAAGCAGTGCCTTCACCACACTACCTGAGAAGCTATGTTGGCTATTAGCAGGAATGTCTACATTTGTAGCCGAATACAGTATCATGTGTAACACCGTTCCTGATTCACAGTCACAGAGCACAAAGAATTTCAATCCAAATCGGTGGCATTTTGAGGGAATATACTGCTTGAAGGCAGCACGTCCTTTGGAAAGCACAAGGGATTCATCAATAACCAGCTTCTGAGCTGGTACGTAGTAATCTCTGAACTTTCTAGTCAGGTCATTTAGCATGTGCCTCACCTCCAAAGCCTATCATTCTGTCTCTCGTCTGCATTATTTGCAAAATGAAGACACCATAGGAGTATCAGAAATCGGTCTCGGGACATATATTTCGCGAACAATGGTGTTAGAACAGTGTTGTCTTTGCTCCAATAATGGGATATTAAGTGTTTCACACTATGTTTCATCAACATACAAATGGCGAAAAACACATACAGTTCACCTACAGTTGTCTCTTTTTCAACGCTGCAATCGTGAAAATTCTGATACAGTATCCACTCAATTTAACGGCCTATATGGGGCTGTACCCTGGTCATTATTTTCGGAGCTCCGTTATTTCCGAAAGTAAGTCGGGTCAAGTAATTTTTCAAGTAACATTCAGGTAGGATATATTTTATACTGTATAACTAAAATTAAATAAAGTTCATTGTGTAATTGCATTCCAATTTAGTGCCACGCCGACGATTAAGCCAGCTGGTGGCTGCTGCATGGATGATGTGTGAACACGGTCTGATCAAGTCCAGATGGGTGGGAAAAAATTGGTTCATTCCTTTGTATTGTGAAATATTTCATGTATCAGTCAGTGATTGTTAACCCTTAAATGGCGCATAGCTATATACCATTTGACACCCACAGGCGCATACAAAAAAAAAAAAAAATTATTTTTTCTTCCTAACCTGTTAATTTGTGTTCACTGATCACGGGAAAAATAATAAAAAAATCGTAAGTTGAACATATTGGCCGCTATAGGGCAGGGAAGTCTGGCACAAAACAGGTGCTCACTCAGCATGCGTCCCAGGCGGTCTGTTGATCGCCAACTGTCAGGCCAGAGTTGCCACAAAGAGATAATTGCCTAATTATTTCAATGGTTCTGATTGATTTTTCGTAGTTTTTTTGCTGCAATATTATTCAATAGTGTGTAGTGTGATATATTTATATAATGAAATGTGTGAATCATCGCTGTACTCAAAAATATGGTGTGCTTATTGTTGATTCAATTATGTTCATCAAACAGTGAACAAATACTTTGTCGGTTATTACACTATATACACAGGTTATATATAAGTATCTGCATGTTTTGTTCACCATAACGAACCACTAAGTTGCTATTATGAGTCAAAAAGTAACGAGGAGTGACCACCGTGTACCAGCCAGCCACTCACGCCCTCCCTCAAGTCACTTGACTCACCCACATTTTCCTCCCACAATACTGTTTTTGCCCTTATTCACTATATACAGACGCTATATATAAGTATCTACATTCGTGTTCACCATAACGAACCACTAAGTTGGTATGCTGAGTGGCAGTGGCAGCCAGTGGCAGCCCGCCACTGGCTGCCACTCCCTCCCTTCCTCACCTGACTTGCCACCATTTTCCACTCACCATACTGTTTTTGCTTTTATATACAGACGTTATATATAAGTATTTACATGTTTTGTTCACCATAACTGTACAACTAAGCTTGTATGGTGAGTAAAGCACAAAGACGTGGGACCTCACAGTCAGCTGATGGCTACCGCCCTCAAGGCCAGACGCAGCACTAATATTTCTCCTCCAACAATACTGCTTGTGGTGTTATTACGCTATATACACACATTATATAAAATATCTACCGGTTTTATTCATCATACTTGTACAAGTAAACTGGTATGGTGCCCAAAGACCATCGTGGTCATCAGTAAACAACACGATAATTCCTGCAGACGACGCTACTCTCTCACCAAAATGGCGGCTCCCAACCCCTACTCTTGCTGTTTATACCCTCTATACACACGTTATATATAAGTATCTACATTTGTGTTCACCATAGCGAACCACTAAGCTGGTATGGTGAGTGCAGTCAATAAAAGGTGGCCACACACAGTCAGATAACAACGCCACCACCCTCCCTCCCACAGCATTACTCCTCCCTCCATGGAGCACAGCGCTAAATATCATCACAATCCTCTTATTATCAGACCCATGGTCAGTTTTATCACAGTCAGGGGTCTTCTGTAATAATATTATCGCTACATAATAGCATGAACAAGTATATTATGGCATTTTTAGGCGATGCTGTGGTCACAAGCTGAACAGCAGTGCTGTGAGCTCATGCTGCGTGCGTCAGGCTTGGTAGCTTACGCGATACTGAGGCCCCTAACACCCGGGAGATTGGCCCACGATTTTTTTTAAAAATGGCGTCTGTTTACAAGAGCCCTGATGAAGGTGTGGTGAACCCCGTGTATCCGCGGGCCGTTTAAATTTTGCGTAGTACTCCAACGCATCATATGATGCGATGCGCAATTTTCTGCAAGTCGGTCAAAGCATCATATGATGCGATGCGCAATTGAAGGGTTAATATTTTCTCAATAAAATTTTAGAGATGTGTTTTGTTTTACCCTGAACTGTGCAGGTAATGCATTTTTAATGTTACGACACAGGCTGTGGCGGCCAGGCCATAACAATGGCGATCGAGCCTTGTCACTGAGAGCTAGCCAAGACGAAATATTTTGAGCTCACCTTTTCTCTGCTAATGATAGAATATACATTTGCAGAGATTAACATGTAGCTTTTGTTGAAAAAAAACAATTAATATGTTGTAATACTATAATAAAATTGGTGAATTGACTTACTTTTAATTAAGCTGAAGATTACGAAGCTGTGAAGATTACGTCATCCTCTGCAGCGCTTGTTTTATATTGTTCAGTACTATATACAGGGTACATACAGTATGTACACTTATTTTCAGGCATTCACTTCACACAACAGCTAGTTTTACTACTAATTCACATGAGTTCTAATTCTAATTCACAATTGAAAATTATTTCTACTGTATATTAACACTGTACAGTATCTTTTTGTCAAGGCTTAAATAATCATTAATACTTACAATACTGTACTCTATCAACACATTTTACACTAATTTATATGCCTTTCAATCATATTTTATATCGTTAGTGGAGGCTACACGACTTTCGATGGGAATTCAGCATCGGCGGGTGCAACATGGCTTGCAGAGCATTCGTTGCTGGCGGATGCTCCATAACTTGTTGATGGGAATTCAGCATCAGCGGGTGCAGCATATCTTGCAGAGCATTCGTTGCCGGCGGAGGCTGCACGACTTGTCGATGGGAATTCAGCATCGGCAGGTACAGCATAGCTTGCAGAGCATTCGTTGACGGTGGAGGCTGCACGGATTGTTGATGGGAATTCAGCATCGGCGGGTGCAGCATGGCTTGTAGGGCACTCGTTGCCAACGGATGCTGCATGACTTGTTGAATTCCCAGTGGGTGCTTTCACAAACCGTTGAAATCATGAATTAATCTATTTTTGTCTGAACCTGATTTTCTCTGGCTAATTTTCTGAGACATTGCTCTCAGCCGCGCGAGTTCACAGTAAACAATGCGGTCACATGGCCAGGCGCAGTACGTTCTAGGTCCGTGGGAAAAACAATACCTATTGCCTATGCTATAAAAGGTATTTAATAAGAAAACAAAGAATTTTGCTTAATAACAATTATTTTAAAATATTTTATTAATAATAATTTAGAATTTTCTTCATAAAACTGAATAATTTTAAAAGAAAGTTAAGATTTAATATACCACTCTGGATGATCGAGGTCGGTGGCCTGGTCGCCATATGAGGGGCTGCCGATTCCAAAACAAACGCAATACCGACCGTCGGTAATATCGACCACCAGACCGGTATACGAGGCTCCAGATACCGATCTCCCAAACCGGTAGTTATTACCGGCAGATCGGTATAAAAGAGGCCGTTAAATTGAGTGAATACTGCTACATCCTCACCTTTACTGAGATCACCCGCAAGTCTGTTTGTTTCGTGAACAATATGTTCCATGAGCAGCTTATCGAAATATGCAGTGAAGAAGTCCATTTCACTCATTTCGTCACCTGTATCAGGGAAAAGATCTGAAATTCCCTCATCTCTATTGTCAAAGTCGGGAATATGTGGAACAGAATCTTCCCCAACACTCCACACAAATATACCTGCCTGCTTGATACCTGCTTGGGCCGGGCTTGGGGCCCGGCTCGAGGCCAGGCTTGACTTGTGAGAGTTTGGTTCAACTGCTGTCTTCCAATAGCCATTATCTGCACCACAGCGAGGAATCCGTGGACCAGGAGCTGAAGCAGGTCTAGCAACAGTAGGGGCAGGAAGGGACGATGAGGGAAAAGTATTGGAAGATGAGGGGATTTGTTCCTCATTGTCACTATTTTGTTCCATGCGGCGGCACTTAGCTGGGCGGGCAGCTGATACGATGAAACTTTTACTGGCACTAGCAAGCGTAGCAAAACTATTCTCCGATTCTAAATCACTAAAACCAGAGAATGATTCACCTGCTTCTGACTTGTCGATCATATCATAATCTGGCAATGGAACACATGAACTATGTGCTTGGGCGCGAAGTGGTGTTGAGTAGTAGCGAGTGACTCTCGTGGCATCCTCACCCTCGTGGCACCAACATGTTCACTCTCACTATCCATTGTTTCTATATCCTCAGGCTGTGTATAGTCCTCATCTATATCTGAGTCGTCAATATCAGATTAGTCAACGTCTTTGAACAATTTATTAGTAATTTCGTCTTTGGTCAATGACTGCGTTGCGCTGTGCGCTGAGCGAAGTCAGACGCTGGGTCGTGAAGCACTCGCCATGGTGTCTGGACAGTAACTAAGGCCTGGGAGACAAAAGAGGCCTGCACTAGATTTTTTTCAAGATGGCGTCTGTTTACAATCACCCCTGGCTACGATATGGGTGACCCGTTTATACTGCGGGACATCTGAATCGTGCCTGGCACCCTATTGCGTATATATACACCATGCGCACGGTGGGCCATGTTACTCATGGTGTATATATACACCATGCGCAGTTTAACCCTCAAACCGCGCATATCATATATAAATGATATCAGTGACAAAACCGAAACCGCGCACATCATTTATATATGATTTCGTGTCTAGCGCTATAATTTAAACCCCCCGCCTGGGATAGGGGCAACTATAGTACAGCCACGACTGATAGTTGCCAGATGCCACCTAGAAAAAAAATCCAGCCCAACATTCTTGGGAGTGAGAGCGTCAGTATTGCGCCAGCCACCAAGGCTGGCGCACGCACCACGAGCTCACAGCACCGCTGTTCAGCTTGTGACCACAGCATCGCCTACAAATGCCAAAATATAAGTGATACTGCTATTATTTAGCAGTGATAGTATTACTGAAGCCCCCTGAATTTGATAAAACTGGCCAGGATTCTGATAACAGCTTGATTGTGGAGATATTTAGCGCTGTGCTCGATGGAGGGAGGAGTACGGCTGTGGAGGGAGGGTTGTGGGCGTCGTCTTCTGACTGTGTGTGGCCACCATTTATTGACTGCACTCACCATACCAGCTTAGTGGTTTGCTATGGTGAACACAAATGTAGATACTTACATATAACGTATGTATAGTGTGAGATAACAGCGAGAGGAGTAGGTTGGGAGCCGCCATTTTGGTGAGAGGAGCGTCATCTGCACTTGGCATGTTGTTTACTGGTGGCCACTATGGTCTTTGGGCACCATACCAGCTTATTTGTACAGGTATGGTGAATAAAACAGGTAGATACTTATATATAATGTGTGTATATAGCATAATAACACCACAACCAATATTGTTGGAGGAGAAATATTAGTGCGTCTGGTCTTGAGGGTGGCCGCCGATCAGCTGACTGTGGAGTAGCTACGTCTTTGTGCGTTTACTCACCATACAAGCTTAGATGTACAGTTATGGTGAACAAAACATGTAAATACGTATATATAACGTCTGTGTATAGTGAATAAATGCAAAAACAGTATTGTGGGAGGTAAATGAGGGTGAGTGAGGTGGTGTTGAGGGAGGGCGTGGCAGTGAGTGGCTCGCTGGTGTGTGGCAGTCACTCCTCATTGCTTTTTGACTCACAAGACCAACTTAGTAGTTCGTTATGGTGAACAAAACATGCAGATACTTATATATAACCTGTGTATATAGTGTAACAACAGCAAAACTATTTGTTTATTGTTTTATGAACATAATAATTGAATCACTTATATGCACACCATAATTTTGAGTACAGCGATGGTTCACACATTTTATAATATAAATATACCACAATTCACTGTATGGAATAATATTACTGCAAAAAACTAAGAAAAATCAATCAGAGACATTGAAATAATTAGGAAATAATATATTTGTGGCAACTGCCGTCTGACAGCTCGGGCGGAGTAGACCTCGTCTGGCGAAGGCTCTGCCAACGCCCCTTTTTTGCCACACTTCCCTACCCTACTGCGGCTAAAATATGCCACCTACGATTTTTTGTTATTTTTTCCGTGATCAGGGAACAAAAATAAACACTTCTATAAGACGAAAGAATTTTTTGGATTTTTTTTTTGTTGCGCCTGTGGGTGTGAATTCCATTTGGCCCCTAGCGGTTTGAGGGTTAACCTCAAAACGCTAGGGGCCCAAATGGAATTCACACCCACAGGCGCAACAAAAAAAAAATATCCAAAAATTCTTTCGTCTTATAGAAGTGTTCATTTTGTTTCCTGATCACGGAAAAAATAACAAAATCGTAGGTGGCATATTTTAGCCGCAATAGGGTAGGAAGTGTGGCAAAAAAGGGCGTTGGCAGAGCCTTCACCAGACGAGGTCTACTCCGCCCGAGCTGTCAGACGGCAGTTGCCACAAATATATTATTACCTAATTATTTCAATGTCTGATTTTTTCTTAGTTTTTTGCAGTAATATTATTCCATACAGGGAATTGTGGATATTATATATAAAATTGTGAAACCATCGCTGTACTCAAAATTATGGTGTGCATATAAGTGATTCAATTAATAGTTCATAAAACAATAAACAAATAGTTTTGCTGTTGTTACACTATATACACAGGTTATATATAAGTATCTGCATGTTTTGTTGACCATAACGAACTACTAAGTTGGTCTTGTGAGTCAAAAAGCAATGAGAGTGACTGCCAAACACCAGCGAGCCCACTCACTGCCACTCCCTCACTCACCCTCTTCACCTCCCACAATATTTTTTTGCTTTAACCCTTAATGGCGCATTCTATATACCATTTGACACCCACAGGCGCATACAAAAAAAAAAAAAAAAATTATTTTTTCTTCTAACCTGTAATTTGTGTTCACTGATCACGGGAAAATAGTAAAAAAATCGTAAGTAGAATATATTGGCCGCTATGGGCGGGGAAGTCTGGCACAAAACAGGCGCTCACTCAGCATGCGTCCCAGGCGGTCTTTGATCGCCAGCTGTCAGGCCGGAGTTTGCCACAAAGAGATAATTGCCTAATTATTTCATGTCTCTGATTGATTTTCGTATTTTCTGGGGGGAGCCCCGTCGCTCCCCGGAGCTATCCCAGGCTGATATGCTAATTTCAGACTTTGGCATCAGTCATGTGTATGGAGTTCTTAGGCCTACCGGAACCACGCCAGAACCGGGCCCCCTCAGAGAGGCACGGGAGCAATGGCCTATAGAAGCCCCCGTGTGGTTGGAAGCATTCTATGTCTGCCATCGACCGGGACAGGCACCCAGAAGGTAAGCGCCCCAAACAACAAACCCCTATTCTGGTTAAAATTGCTACCAAAATCCGACTAGTGGATAGAAAACTCCCAAACAGAAAACAAGCAAACTAGTGTGACGTCACACGTCACCGCGCCGCTGTCTGCGCAGCTCCCCCCTCCCCGGGAGGGGAAGGTGGAGCCCCAGACCTCCCACGCCGGCTATCCACCCATCAGTTCTTCGGCTGATGCTATAGCACCGGTTATGTGCTCCGGCTCCAGTGGTTGTTTCATCAGCACTGTACCTAGAGTGTGGTGTCTGTTTTCTAGGTGGTGCGCGAGCCGGGAGTGATTCTCCAGTACTCGGGCTGCATGCGCCTAGGGTTCCCTTCCCTAGGTGCCCTGTAAGTACTGCCCTTGGGACTTGGGGCCACCTTCCACAAGTTCCTTGGGTCTGCCCCTGCTAGGCCGTTTACTGCTTGGTTTTCGGCCGCTCTTTGTGTGCTCGGGTGTTCTGTCTCCCTTGTTCGCCTTAGAGTAAGGGGCAGTTTTGCACTGGTGGGGCGCAGGGTACTGTGCAGCTTGTCTTTTCCCAATCATAGCGGCCGGCTCTGTTCCGCTTGGGTACGCTGTCCTCTTGCGGGGTTTTCTTTTCTTTTTGTTTATCTACCTGGTGGGGGGGTCTGCCTTCGTTCTTGCCCCTGGTGTCCCTTGTGTTCTGAGTTTTCTGGTGGTACCCCCTGCTAGGTCCCCGTGAGTGTACACGTCCCGGGGGTTCAGCTCTTAGAAAGTTGTTTGGTAGTTTTGGGTCCGGTTAGCAGTACCCTGCCTGGGATTACCTGAGCGCGAGTCTCTTATAGTAAACCCTCGGGACCCTGGGAAACCCCTGGGGGCGCGTGGGTCCGATGGAT